>ML110321.1:9515-69301 GCA_003697995.1 Taxidea taxus jeffersonii | reverse complement strand
GATAAGTCTGGCCAGGGGTTTATCAATCTTATTAATTCTTTCAAAGAACCAGCTCCTAGTTTCATTGATTTGTTCTATTGTTTTTTTTGGTTTCTATTTCATTGATTTCTGCTTTGATCTTTATTATTTCTCTTCTCCTGCTGGGTTTAGGCTTTCTTTGTTGTTCTCTCTCGAGTTCCTTGAGGTGTAGGGTTAGGTTGTGTATTTGAGACCTTTCCTGTTTCTTGAGATAGGCTTGTATCGCTATATATTTTCCTCTCAGGACTGCCTTTGCTGTGTCCCACAGATTTTGGACCGTTGTGTTTTCATTATCATTTGTTTCCATGGTTTTTTTCAATTCTTCTTTAATTTCCTGGTTGACCCATTCATTTTTTAGAAGGATGCTGTTGAGCCTCCATGTATTTGTGCTCTTTCCACATTTCCTCTTGTGATTGAGTTCTAGCTTCAGAGCATTGTGGTCTGAAAATATGCAGGGAATGATCCCAATCTTTTGATACCTGTTGAGACCTGATTTATGACCCAGGATGTGATCTATTCTGGAGAATGTTCCATGGGCACTAGCCTGAGGTATGTTTTAATCCAAAATTCAATCAAAGTGAGAAAGCTCCCTGGGCAGTGTGGCCTTCGATGTCAATCCCTTTTTATATATACATCGCTCGGTAAGTGATATGAACATGAGAGATATGTCGTGTGCTGCATCAAGGATGGGGGTAATCAGATGATGTATGGTTGAGGCCATTCCTCTCTCAGATAAAAAATGGATTTTCCATTAAATCCAGAAGTGCTACAAGACCTCACTGATGATCACCACTCCTGTTTCAACTGGGAAAGGTGATCTGTGCGTTCTCGTCCCTGGAGCTGGAAACCTGTATTCAGCTTTCAATAACTGATACGAATGATTTCACTTTGTACTATATGAAACTAAAACCGGGCATTCAAGGGGAAGGGGCGAGAGAGGGGATGAAGGTTTGTTGGGGACCATCTGGCCCTGGGGACGGAGGGAAATTGAAGACCGGACAGAGACATGCACCCAGGGAATACATTTCCTGTTGCATTTGTGACTTGAGGAGCAAGACCCCTTAAAGCAGAGTTGCCCTTTTGTTTCCTCCAGCTGTTTTCCCTGATCAAGGGGGAAGTAGACCCGCCTCACGGAAAACTCTAGTCAGGACTTGGAACACCAGTTTTCTACTCAAGGTCTTCTCCCTCTGGCCTTGCAAAAGCCTTTGCGTGGAGTCTCAAATGCCAAACACACCATGGCCCAGAAAGCCCTCTCCAAACAGATTCCTTCGGATGAGAAATTCTGTAAAGGTGTTCAAGTTTCCTCCTAAGTCCTCAAAATCTCACAAGTCTGAGTTTGGCTTCTGAATATTGTTCCCCATGAAAGCTAGGGCTTCTGGGATGACTGGAGAGGAGAAGGCAGTGGTGAGCACTTTTGTGCGGCCAGCAAGCAGATACGGCCAACCCCGGCTCTTCACTGTCTCCACCAGGGATGCGTCTGGCTCAGGCTAGAACGAGGCGGGTAAGGGGTAATCGGTCTCTAGAGAAACGGTCCTCAGACTCTGCCGTGTTTTTGAGTCACACAGAGAACCTGCCTACAATATGCACCTGGCAGATCTACCCTCAGAGCTTCTGCTTCAGTAGGTCTGGAGTAAGAACCGGAAAATCTGGTGTTTAGTGAACAATCCCAGTGATTCTGACATGGGTCATGCATAGGCCGGACTTCGAGGAACATTGAACTTGATGAATGGTCCTGAGTGGCTACTGAAATCAGTTTAAATCAAAACTGTGCCCGAGATTTCACAATGGCACCATGTGTGGCCCAGAACTGACCTCTAACTGAGTCGAGGCACCCAGGCGCCCTGCATCCTCGGGGACACCTGTCTCTCCACACTGGACAAGATCGTTCTGCTGCACACAGGAGCTGGAAACATAGAACTGGAGAAATCACCTGTGAAAATCACTCTAGAAAAGTTTCTCCATCATTGGGATAATCCATTGTGTTCTACCCCTTCAGTGGGAACCACGAGCCTTTGAGGTCCGTCTCCCACATCACTGGGCATTCCCTCCCCGCCCCCACACTTCATGCAGCAGGAGGGGGTTTATGGGGGAGCTGTCAGCTGCTGAAGGTATGGCTAGGAGGAAAGAAGGGTGTTTTTCTTTTGGATGATTTTCCCCAAAGGAAAAAGACCTTGAATGTCTAAAAACAAAATAAGGAGAATGTCAGGGAGCCCTTCTAATGTGCTTATTTTAAAAGTAAGCATAGCCTGAATGAAATAAAGTAGGTTAAGCTTCAAATAAGACTGAAAAGCTTCTATAGTATTTGTTGGGGGGGGCACACTTTTCATTGAGAGATGGAGAGGGAAAGGGGACAAGAAGTTGGATGCGGAAGAGGCACCATATTTCAAGCCTTAGCGAGTCGGAACATATGGAGGACGCGTCAGTCTTCTGGTCTGGTGATGGTCCCAGGCTGAAGCTCGTGTGTACGCGTTGCTGGGATTGGATGGCAAGACTGGTGCACTAGGCCATTAGGAGCCCACCTGCTGGGGCTGAGGGGGCTCCTGGACCTTACCTCCTCCTCGGGGAAGTGGGGTTCTTATTCTTAAAGCCCAAAGTGAGGCCAGGAATTGGCTCAGCTTCATGCTTCCCCATGAGAACCTTCCACGAACTGTCTTGTCTCTTCCCCCTGGCAGCTGGGACATTCCTCAGGCTCCCGAGCAAACTGTGTCTGTGTCGATATTCTCTTCTCATGGGTCCCAGCATCAGCAGGGGCACAGGACCGCCAGCACCGGGGACTTAGGAATCTTTCCCCAGACTGTTCCTGCCATGCTCCTGGGCTGAGGTGAAGGTGGGACGCTTGACCACAGGGTGCCAAGTAGCTACATACCAGGAACTGCTTAGCATGAGTTGAGCTCAGGGAGACCCACTAAGTCCTGGGGCACAGACGAACCCGGTGGCGACTCACCGTCAGCTGGAGGTGCCATATCTGGGACGAGCCTGAGCAGGACCAGAGGCGTGAGGAAGCTGCATGAGCAGGCCTGTCAGACCACCCAGTGTGGCGTCCTGGCTCGTCCATCCACTAGTACCTAGCGCCATGTGAGGGGGTCTCCTAGGAGTAGCAGAGGGAGAAAATAGCCTGCACTTGGTTTTCAGACGGGTTGGTATTGAGAGCAAGTCCAAGATGGGTGCAGCTACATTATAGCCACACTGGAGGGTGGCCGTGAAGGACAGTCACCAGGGAAAGTCGTCCCAATGGACAGTGTGGCATCTACCTGGTTATCCACTTGTGCGGAAGGAGGGATGGCCTGAGGGGAAATACATACATGTCTTCCTGGTCATTAGCAAGTAGCCTAGACTAGGAAATTTTGCTGCCCATCATCTCAAGTCTGGCCTTTACCATGGTGGAGACCTTGGCCCCCAAAGAGGTAGACCCTTTCTGGGAGACCTAGTGAGGGTCCCCTTGGGCTTTGGAGTCCTTGTGCCCAGAGGCTAGAAGATGAGAAGGGTGAATGGCCCGGGCAGCAGGAGACAGGCTGCTCTCACAGTGGGCCGGGCGGGGAGGACACACATGCAATACGGTGATCTGTGTGGGCACCTCTTGGAACCGCCTTGCCCCACTGTGATGGTGAGTGGGCAAGGATGGCCAGCCCGGCCTAAAATTCACAGGTTGCCAGGGGCTCCGTTTCCTTGGAAATGAGCATTTGAGTCATACCCCGTGGATTAGGATCCTGGGGCTGCCTTATAGGACGGGGGCCTTGAAAGAGCAGGAATTCACTCTCTCACTGCACTAGCGGCCCCAGCTGGAAATCAAGGTGTCATCGCAGCCATATTTTCTTTGTCTACTCGAAGGGAGAATCCATCCTTGTCCCTTCCAGCTTTTGGGGGGTCCCAGCAATCATGGCGTTGCACACACAGCCCTGCAGGCTCTGCTCTGGTCTCCACGTGGCCTTCTCCCTGTCTCTGTGTCTTCTCCTCTTCTTCTGAGAACAGTCATGCTGGACTCGTAATGCACCTGACCTTAATGCAAGCTCATCTTACCTAATGAATCTGAGGGGACCTGTTTCTAAATAAGCCCACATTCACGGGTGCCTGCAGCGAGGAGCCTCAATCTATTTTTCTGGGGGACAGAATTCAAAGCACAACACCAGGGGAGCCCCTGAGAGCAGCAGAGGTGATGGCCGAGGGGGCAGGGAACCTATACATGAAGGAGGAAGAGGGGAGTCCCAGGTTTGCATTCCCATCCCAAGGGCACAGCACCCCAAGGGCAACTGCAGGGACAGGACACGGTCTGTTCCCTCCTTCTCAGTTCCCCCCAGAAGAGGCCCATGGAAGCTCAGAGGATATTTCCCGAACGTGGATGGAGGTTCCTCAGGCGCATGCAGCGCTGTGAAGGTGTCCCGCTCACTAGAACGACCTCCCTTCCAGAAAGAACTTGTTTGGCAGTTGGCTCTTGGTGCCCAGCTGTGAGAAGCTTTGCTGCACATGGTGAGGGCAAACATGCAGTTTTCTGCCCCATGCTTCTGCTGGGCAGTGTTTGCTCCAAAGCCCCCCATTGGCTTGGCTGAGACTTACCAGATCTGCATCACAATTGGAGATAATACTCTGTCTGTCTGTCTTCCTCTCTGTGGTTTGCCTTCCATGGGCAGCCTCCCTCCCCTGCGCCTCCAGAAATCTCTTGCACTCCTGACTCTTCCTCAGCATCCGCTCATGGAGGACGGAGGTGGCCCATATGAGCCGTGGGGAAACACATGCATCTCCTTGCCAGCTCCCTTCCCTGGTCTCTCCCTTTGCTCTATCTTCTTTCCCTCTCTCTTGAGGCTCTGGGCGTGGGATTCTGTGTCCCACAGCAGAGAAATATGTAGCACCAAATAATTATCCAGCTGAGGTTTGTGACCCCTGAAGGCAGCGTAGGTAGAAATTTGTGTGATATGAACGCCAAGTTCAAGCACACCTGTACCATTGCCTTCCGTTCCGTACTCGGTCAGAATATCCCTGGGGCTTCATCCCAGTTAAGAATTTCCTTTCCTTGGACACAAACATCCCTAGAAGGAATATAGTATTGTGCTCCAGTTACCAGTAATGTATACTTAGTGTGAATGTAAGTTTAATCCAGAGGCAAAAACCTAAACCCGTAAAGTAAACCTTAGAGTAGACAGGATGTGCGGACATCTTGTTGACTGTTGTGACTGCTTTAGACAAGTGGGCTCTAAGAAAATTAATTTGAATACCATCATGCTGCTTTTTTAAAAAGGGAGATTCCTTTATTCATTTTAGAGAGGAGAGTGTGGGGGCAGAGGGACAGAGAGAGAGAGAGAGAGGGAATCCTTAAGTGGACATCCGCTGGGCACAGAGCCTGATGTGGGCTCAATCCCATGACCCTAAGATCATGACATGAGCTGAAACCAAGAGTCAGACACTAAACTGACTGTGCCGCCCAGGCCGCCCCTAGTCCTCCTACATTTTGTTGGAGGCATTGATCACTGCCTGGTAATGGAACTGACCTGAATCAGAGCCCACCAGGAGTGTCCTGGAGATACTCACTGTCAAAGGCAGCCATGACATTCTCTATCCTACACACTGCCTCCCCGCCATCACTCATTAGCTCCCTGGTGTCTGAGCTCCGCTGTGAAGAGTAAAGTATATTGTGAAGACAACAACAGAAATCACTGAAATGATGCTACATGGCCCAAATCCCAGTGATAACATGACAGCTGAATGGTGTTTCTGACTCTAGTTGGGGTGGATAGGCTCCGCCCCTGAGAGAGCCCTGTGATTGGTTCCCTGATCTGTGATCTTCAATGGCAGGAAGGGACAAGGGGGGAGCTGTTGAGACCCACTCACTTTGGGTATAATTGCTGTGATTAGCATCACCAAAAACAAAGAGTGCTGAATGGTGATGCCAGTCACCTGCTGGTCAGTCCACCTCTCTGGTCCCTGGGAGGACAAGCGGCATGCAGGCAATGGTAGGCAGCCATTAGCTTAACTGGGTGGTAGCCCCACCCCAGTGGCTGTGGGACTTTCATGGAGGGGACCAGCACAGCATCTGGCTTTGATATGTGGTTGCTGACCTATAGATGTTTTCTTCTCCCCCTCCTTTTTGACTTGGTTTATTAAGCTACAATTCATGCATTGTACAACTTACCCATCGACAGTGTTTAATTCAGTGATTTTTAAAAAAGATTTTATTTATTTGACAGACAGTGATCACAAGTAGGCAGAGAGGCAGGCAGAGAGAGGGGGTGGGGGGAAGCAGGCTCTCTGCTAAGCAGAGAGCCTGATGCAGGGCTCGATCCCAGAACCCTGAGATCATGACCTGAGCCCAAGGCAGAGGCTTTAGCCCACTGAACCACCCAGGTGCCTCTAATTCTGTGATTTTTAGTACACTCATGGATGTATGCAACCATCACCAGTCAATTCTAGAACATTTCATCATCTCAGAAAAATATCCTGGACCCGTTAGCCCTCCATCTCCCTAACCCCAGACCCTCACCCCCCCCAAGCCCTAAGAATCCACTAGTTGACTTTCTGTCTCTATAGGGTTCTCTGTTCTGGATGTTGCATATAAATAGAACCATGAAGCGTGTGTTCCTTGGTGATGGGATTTTTGCACTCAGCACGTTTCCGAGGTTCATCCATGTCATAATGCGTGTCAGTACTCTGTTCCTTTCATGGCCAGCCAGATGGTGTTCCATTCTATGGATGTAAGGGCATTGGTTTATCCATTCATCAGGGGTTGGACATTGGGGTTGTTCCACTCTGGCTCTTATAAATAACATGTTATTATGAGCACTTCTGTACAAGTTTTTGCATAGCCATAATTTCATTTCTCTTGGGTATGTACCCCAGAGTGAAACCAAACACATTCTTCTTGGGCCATCAGTAAGGAATGAAAAAACCAACTTATCTTCAGGAAGTGAGGACAGTGGCTCTTATTCTCTGTTTTGCCGCATAGCTGTGTGGACTCTTCAGTTGTTTGTCTTAATATAGTCCACAGAGACCTTAAACATCTCAACACAACTCCACGCTGGTCCATAATATTGATGACAAAATGCTCATTGAATCTGATGAATGGAAATGAGCCATTTCCCTAAATGCCCCAGTAACTCACATGGGAGCCAGAAGATAAGAGATAAAGCCCCACGAATGTTTGGGGGCCTGCCATATCAGTGTAGTTTGTAGGATTTCTCCTGTAAGGTGAATGAATGAATAGTTTTGAGCCATGGCACGCTTATGGCTGAGAAAGAGGCACCGGACTTCATATGCCTCTTCAGGGTTTGGAAGCAGCGCGTCACACTCTGAGGAATATTCCTTGCCCCAGGAATTGGGTGGGTGGGAAGGCTGTCACTTTCAACAGGGGGCTCAGCTGAGAGTCCAGGCCGGGGCGTAAGCTGTCCTGTCACTTGAGCCACTGAACCTGGCAAATCTGGGGTGCGAGGGGTAGCCATGTCAGATATGGAAGCTCTGCGAACCTCACGAGCGTGGCAGAGGAGCGGTGGCATGGAACCCTAGGAGTAAGGCTACACCATCTGTTGAACAAACAGCTCCCCAAGGGTAAACGTGGTATAAAGTTGCTATGCTCCTGCCCTTTGTTGTCTTTGAGTGACATAATGGGATCAGTACCTAAGCCAATGACAAACATGCATGGGCTGGACCTGAGGGGGCAGCTTGTACAGACCTTTGTCCCATGGGAGTACTTTATATGAGACCCAATGAGACACTTCCCAATAGAGAATGCAATTCTGGAAACAAATACAGGCTATCTCCCACTAGCTTATGCTGCCGGTCATAACACCAGGTCTCCTTGAGGTAGGATGCATGTCCCAAGTTGCAAAGTGACTGTACAGCTGAGGAGGAGACATGGTTCTGTTCCTTTGCGTCTCTTCCGTGAAACACTGCTCTCGATGGTGAGCTGGGCGTTGCTCTTAATGGACTTAATGATAAGTTGGCTGTGTGGCCCGGGACAGGAAGTCTCTGCAGGCATTCTGCCGATCGTGGGTGAACCCCCTGCAAGATATAAACACTATTCCTTTCCCAGAAGGAGGTATAATCAAACATTCAATCTATTCCTTATTCGTGAGGGGTTAGTTTCAGTTTGCACAGAGCTCTACTGGAAATTACATTTGTACCATTGTCAAGGTTGACTTTCTTGGGGAAGCAAAGGAGTGGTATTGGCCAGAACTCTTTTTTGCATGTGACTCCAACTTTAATTGCCTTAATTAAAAATGGCAACCTGTTAGGTGATTTGACCGAAGCTTCCAGGGATAGAGTCAGGCATGGCTGGATCCAGGAACTCACAGAATTAATCCATTCACGGTGTCTCCCTTCCCACTTCCCTCCTGTCTCTCTTACTTCAAGGGCTTTATTTTTGTGGGTTTGGGCTGTTGCACTTTACAGAATGTGGTAGGTGGAGGCTAGAGCTGGCTCTCTCACTGTCAGCAGTTTCAGCAGAAGGAGTATTTTGTTGCCCTGAACTCCATCATTATGTCCCCGAATTGGCACCGGGTTGGGTCCTGGGTCATCCGGCTTAGGGAACTGGGTGTTTGGCTTGTCCACGCCTAGGTGCATGTCACCCCTGCAGCAGAGACGGAGAGAGCCGCATCCGAGCAAGAATGGGGCCTGCAGAATGGGGGAAAGGCGGTGCTCAGAAAGACCACTCACTCTTCATCAGGAAAAGGGAAAGAGGATCCTGGGCAGGCAAACACCCAGTGCCCACTGCAAGCAACCCCCCACATCAGCTGTGTGCAGAGGCTTTATCTTCAAGCCTGAGCAAATTAATAATGACTAGAGTGCCCAGGGGAATGCTCATCTCACTTCAGAAAGACTGTTTTCAAGTAGCAGCTTTTGACTCTAATCCGTTTGTTAATGATAATTATTTTCATTAAAGCAGGTGCTCAAGAGCCTTCCACTGGCAACACATTGTTAATGGCTTGAGTTATTGCACGTGGTTGGGAGCTTTTAAAGTTATATTTCTCGCTGAGTATTTGATCAATAATTTGAAGCAATTAGGGGCAAGTTCACCTTAATGGAGTTTTGCTGTATCTCTACTGCTTTTCCTCCTTTTATTCTGTGAACATGAAGGTGCCCAGTGGCTACCTTGGGGAAGCTGCACTGGGCTTAACTCACATGTTGATGCTGATGTTACTGTGACAGTGTAAATCCTATTTAGAGCTGGGCTTTGTGGCATGGTGTAGTTTCTTTTTCCTTCTGATATAGGATAGCTTCATTCCTTCCTTCTCTTCCTCTTCCCTCCCTCCATTCATCCCTTCTTCCTTTCTTCCCTCCCTCCCTCCCTTCCTTCCTCCCTTCTTCTCTTCCTTCCTCCCTCTCTTCCTTCCTCCTTCTCTTCCTTCCTCCCTCCCTCCCTTCCTCTTTCTTTCTTTCCTCCCTCCCTCCCTCCTCTCCGTCCTCCTTTCCTTTCTTACTCATTCCTCCTCATCCTCCACTTCTACCTCTTTCTTGTTCTCTCCTTGTTGCTATAGGTACTTATCACTAGCTCAGCCCCAAATTCCTTCCCCATTGTGCAAGTCTCCTCTCATATATTAGTGGGCACTTGGCGTGTATCATTTTTGTCTTCTTAAAGAAGTCTCTGCTGGAATCTTCTCCAGGTAGGAACTGTCCTCTTTCTCTGGTTTCTATGAAAGGAGAAGAATGGGATTCAGAGCCAGAGGGACAGGTAGTGGATGGCTGGGGCTCTTATCCAAGTCCCTGAAAACGTACACACTTGGGCCAGAAGTTAGCTTTCTGTTAAATATGGCTCATTCATTGTGCTTTTGTCTTTTCTTATAAACCAAAGTGTCTCTAAGCACATCAGTATTGGGCATCCCATTAATTCCAAATCCCTATTGACTTTTCCCACGCCTTCTGCGGGATAGTTGGTGGTGCACACCCTGACCTCGAAGCACCTTCTTGATATTTGGAGATGAACTTCATTAGTTTCCAGTCGTTTGTGAGTGGGAAAGGGGGGAGTTTGTGGTCTGTTCCCAGTGCTTTTGTAATTCATGTGTGTGGCTCTTTGATGTAAATCAGAATATCTGATTTTCAGTGATATTCCCCTAGTCACACATCCGAAAGGGGAAAAGAAGATATTGTACCGAGAATTAGAATAAATCCAAAACCTTTTTTTTTTTTTTAATCCTGTTTGACTCTATTCGGAACTGACTCACCTGTAACATTGCATCTGGTCCTCAAACAGCTCTCAAGGTTTGGTAAGAAGGTTTGGTACGGTTCCTTAGGGTCAAAGATATTAATGGGTCCAAGTTCAAGGTCAGGCCGTGCCTGAGATCACACTACTGCTTTCTGTATTTGGTTCTCGAAGAATCCTTGATGTGAACACTGTCCCTACACCCACTTCCTCAAAGGTAGGAGAGGAAACACACGGCACCACAATTTCCACCCTGCGGACCACCCCTGTGGCGGGCATGCTTGATGGCGAGGTTGGGCCAAGGACAAGGTCAGCCGCTGCAGAATGACTGAGCTCTTTCGACCTAGAGATGGTGAAACCTGAGTCACGGGGGGCTGAGCCAGAGTGGTTTTGTTTCAGAAAGTCTTGGCTGAATGTAAACTTTCAAAAACAATGACATAAGATCTCATCCTGTAGCATTAATTACTTTAAGTGCATGAGTCACTGACTTCTAGTACAGTCACGTCACGCAGTGACCTCCACCCCTATTCAGTGCGAAACCATTTTCATGACCCCAAAAGGAAACTGTGCCGATGAAGCAGTTAGATCCCATGCTCCCCTTCTGCCCTCAGTCCTTGGCAAGCGCCGGCCTGGTTTTGTCCCGGTGCTTTACCTGTTGCGTATGTTTCACGGAAGTGGGATCACACGACAAGTGATCTTTCACGACTGGCTTTCACCCAGCGTTGTGGTTTGCAGGCTGGTCTGTGTCGCAGCCTCCAGAAGGACTTCCTTCCTTCTGATGGATGAAGAAGATGGCGTCGTATGGACATGCCACAGGTCCATCCATTGATGGTCGTTGGCTTGTTTTACCTTTTGGCTACCGTGAGTGGTGCTGCTATGATCATGTGTGTGCGTGCATTTGAGTCCCCATTTTCAACTCTTTTGGGCATACTCAGGAGTGAGATTTCTGGACCATACAGTATTCTATATTTAATTCTATATTCTATGTCTTATAGAATATATGAAATATATTTTATATAAAACACTTATAAATTTATAAAAACATACAAAATATATTCTAATATATAAAATATATCCTATATTTTAAGTAGGACCCATGCTCAGCGTGGAGCCCACCATGGGGTTTGAACCCACGACCCTGCGATCAAGACCTAAGCTGAGATCCAGAGTTGGACGCTCAACTGACTGAGCCACCAGGCGCCCGTCTATATTTAATTTTTTAAGGGGCCACCCAGCTGGTTTCTACAGTGGCCGCAGTGCGTGTGATTCCCACCAGCAGTGTATGAGGCTTTGAACTTGTCCACATCCTCATCCACGCTTGTTATTTTCCATTTTTTAAAAATTACAGCCATCGTGGTGGGTGTGACAGGGCATCTTTGTGTGATTCTGACCCGCGTTTCTCCCATGAATGGTGCCGAGCTCCTCTTCACGTGCTGTTCTGGTGTGGGGGTGTCCTCTAACGTATTGCCATCTTACCATCTGAGGAAGCGTTCTTACGATGTGAGAAGCCCCAGCCCCTGCGGTGTGCTCTTCGCCCTGTGGCCCATGAGTAGGTGCAAGGTAAAGGGGAGGTGGGTGCGTGGGCAGTAAACGAACCGGTCCTGATCGTTCCCTCCACTCAGCCCTGCTTTGCTCTTACTGGACGGGCTGCTTTGGAAATGCTATTCCGCACTGGCGGGGTATCTTAGCTTTTGTAAAGCCCACACACTGTCTTCTCTGACCCTTTGGGGATCTTGCCTCCTTCCAAATAGCCGTGTGCTGAGGACACAGCTGGGCACAGCTGCGCCTGGTAATGAAGCCCGGGTCCCTCGAGCTGCCTGCGACACTGTTCAATAAAGAGAGCTTCTGAATTCAGGCCGTAGCCTTCTCCCGCGTCCTTTTCCAGCTCCTCACGGGAAACTTCAATGCTCGTTAGCTCTTCCGGAGACTTGAGCTAACAATTTTAGACGAACCATGAATCTGCTGTGGGCCAGCGCGTGCTGTGTGCTCGGCCTCAGAGGGATGGTAGATATAAACCCTGAAGTCAACTCCCGCCTTTTCCCGGAGAGGCCCCTGGAGCATGACACGCCTCTCCTTACAAACCTTCCGTGGCTCTCCCTTCCCACGATCCGTGGATATTCCTGCCAGCAAGATGTGGCCCTGCCCACCTCCTCAACCGCTCCCACCCCCTAGGCCCCATCACACGGGCTGTTCCACCACAGCCCTGCAAGTGACGTTGGGGACACACCAGAGCCAGCCTCACACCTGCTCCTGTCCTTCACCCTTCCTCATCCTTCTAGGAAGAGGCTATGAGAGGCTACGGGAGAGGCCTTGCCTCACCCGCCTTATCAAAGACAATACGCCTCTTCCCTTGATTTTTGTTAATGGAAAATTTATGCTGAACTTGTTGAATGAGTAAGGAAATCTTCTTGAGGACCGGCGTGACAGGGCTCTGGGCTTACGGCAGGGAGAGCAAGTGGGCTCATCTGCAAATACAAGGACAAGTGGGGATTTATGGTACGCAGCAGTTTTAGGGTGGGGTCAGTGGATGGAAAGTGAGCAAGAGAGATGTTGGTGGGGTGGGATGTGGCCCAGGTACGCTGATGGCCTGATGGGATTCGTGCTGCAGGCAGGCCAGGGAGACCAGGTGTCAAGGTTGAGGAATTCTCCTTCCAGGACCTTAGCAGGATTCTTGTGAAAAGTAGCCCAGCAAAGATGGGACCGGAGGGCAAGGTCTAATTGGAAATGGGGTGAGAGGAGCCTGACCGAGTTTGATAAGGTGAAAGGCTTTGACATTCCTCATGGTCCAGATCCCTGGGGGTTTCGTTAACTGGCCTGATGACCATCTACACCTATAATGCTCGCAACGGAAGAGTTGGTCATTTCTTGTTTTGTCTTCCCCAGGGAAGCAAAAGCTCCTGGTCTGGAGGTTTCTCACCCTTTCCAGCCCTATCCTCAGTGTCCAGGGCAGTGTGTGTGCCCAGTGACCGTGTGCATGGTGGGAAGTTGTCCAGAGTCATGCGAACACGGAACGTGGGCCCTTTCTTGTACAGCGGGTGCACACAGAAAGTGGACGGGGCTCAGGGGGCTCTGTAATAAGTCTGCCTACCTGTTAGTCTCTGCAGCTCACCTGTAGGACTGCTGAAACATCATTGGGGTCCACATCCCATCCTCCTTGGCATAGGGAATTCCTTGGCAGGGCAAGGACAAGACTTCTGCAGCAATGGAAGCTGTTAGCTTTTCCATCTCCCATTTCGTGCTGACATTGCCTATCTCCTATCTTTCTCAGGCAGCCTTGAGACTGCACAGAAATTCAAGGAAACTCACTGGGGAAACCCCGGACCCCTACCGTAGTATAGGCTGGGCAGAGATGACAGAATTGAAGCAGGGGTTCAGGGGGGCCTGTTTGATTCACGACACTGGCCATGCTTAGGTCATGATAGCCTGATAGTCAAGGCTTCTTGAGGAATTTAGTTTCCAACACTGTTAGAAATTGGACTCAAGCAAGCTTGGATTGTACGTCCCCTTGGGTATCTCATGATTGTTCCTGGCATCCAGAATTCTGCAGACACTCCTGGGAGCCCGGCGTGGGCGTGGGCTAATGCAATATTAGCCTCAGTGCAGAGATTTTCTGTGCTTTTTGAGAACAAGGCCATGAATCTCAGCAGTAAGCTCCAGCTCTCTCAAGTCTCAAGAGCCCGATGCCTGTATTTCAAAGTAACTTGAGGTGGGAAAATGTCTTCTGGCACTTATATTTGAGAGGAAATGGGATGCAAGGTCAAATGCAGTCTCCATCTGACCATGAGCATCATCAGAGCTGGTGACTGCTCACATGATTTATAAGAACTTCGGCCAGAAACATACCCTTTATCAAACAGCTTTTTTTGCCCACCCCTGGATTGCCAGAAATACCGTCTTGGTACCTTGAGACAAGGCAAATATATTCTCTGGGGCAGCCATCATCAGCCAGCCTGCACTCCTCATTTATTTTAGAGATGTGGTCTTTGAAGCCCCGTGCTAGGCCTGGGAAGGCAGGTCTAAGGAAGCCAAGTATGCGGCCCTCTGGTCTGAAATTTACATCTGGTTCGCCACAGTCCTAGCAGGCTGTCGGGCTGGCCTTCAGCTTCCAGAGTCCCTGTGGGCTAGATTCGGAATGGTTAAAGGGCAAAGAGAAGAGGGATACCCACCATTCCACTGGCGCCATGACTTTGACCTGTGTAGGTTCCTTACGTAAGTGGAGTCGTGCCGTATCTATCCTTCATGGCCTTCTTTCAGTCAACACGATGTCCTCCAAATTCATCCAGGTTGTTGCAGATGGCTGAATTTCACTCTTTTGAAGGGATGAATAATATTCTATTGTATATACCTCACCTTCTTTATCCATTCGCCCACCAGTGGATGTTCGGGTCATTTCCATACCTCGGTGATTGTGAGTAGTTTTGCCATGAACACAGGAGGGTGGATGGATGTCTCTTAGAGATCTGTTTCAACTCTTCTGGATAAACACCCAGAAGTGGGATTGTTGCATCATCTGGTAGTTCCATTTTTTATTTTTGAGGAACTTTCATACTGTTTCCCACAGCGGATGCCCCGTTTTGCACTCCCACTAAGTGTACAAAGGTTCCACTTTGTCCATGTCCTTGGCAACCCAGCATCTCTTGCCCTCTTGATGACAGTCATTCTGACAGGTGCAAGGAGGTATCTGGTTGTGGTTTTGGTTTGCATTTCTCTGATGACTAGTGATGTTGAACACCTTTTCATGTACCTATTGGCCATTTATATGCCTTTTTTGGAATAATGTTTATTTGGTTCCTGTGCCCATTTTAAAATCAGATTGTATTTTTGCTCTGAAGTTATACGAAGTCTTTATATATTCTGGATCTAACCTCTTATCAGATAATGTGATATGCAAATATTTTCTCCCACTGGGTAGGCTATCTTTCGTTTTTTTTTTTTTAAGATTTTATTTATTTATTTGTCAGAGAGAGTGAGCACAGGCAGACAGAGAAGCAGGCAGAGGCAGAGGGAGAAGCAGGGCCCCGCTGAGCAAGGAGCCTGATGCAGGACTCAATCCCAGGATGCTGGGATCATGACCCGAGCCGAAGGCAGCCGCTTAACCAACTGAGCCACCCAGGTGTCCCCTATCTTTTGTTTTGTTGCTGATTTCCTTCACTGTGCAGAAGCTTTTTGGTTTGACATAGTTCCACTTTTTAATTTTTACTTTTGTTGCTTGTGCTTTTGGTGTAAAATCCACGAAATCATTGCCAAGACCCATGTCAAGGAGCTTACCTATCATGTCTGCCATGTTTTCTTTTTAGGGTATTAAAAAAAAAAAAAAATATATATATATATATATATATATATATATATATATATATTTATATATTTATATTTAGAAGACCCTGGAAGGCTGGCCACAGCCCTCACTGAGTGGTCTCTTACAACTGCAAATGTGGGGGTCTCTCTGGGATCAGTAACCTTTCTTCTTGACACTTCCGGCGTAGGTGTGGTAAAAGATCCTTGCTCCTGCTGGCCACCTACTCCCACACACACCTTTAGCTCCACTGAATTACAAATAGTCAGTCACACTCCTTGAATGCACCATGTGTATTCAGCTGGGACCCTGAAGGATATATTTGAATATCATTATTGATGTGTAGGTCTATAATTTTCCTTTGAGCATCACTTTAGCTAGATCTCATAGATTGTTATGCAATGTTTTTAACATACTTTTTTTCTAGAAATCTTGCGAATTGGGTTTCTACTAAAAGTATGATATACAACATTAAGTTTGTTAGGATTATTTGTGTAGGCATTCTGTATATTTAATTTTTAGTCTGCTTGACCCGTTTGGGTCCCAAGTGTCATATTATTTCCCCATATTTCACCATTATCTCTTGTTGTGTCTGGTTTATGGATGTTGTCGCTGTGTTTTGGGGTTCATAGCTATCAGTTACATTATTAACTGTGAAGTATAGAATTTAACATTACAATATATTATGCTTCTTTTCTCATTTAGTGCTCTGAGGCCTGAATCCTATCTTGTTGGATATCAAGATCCAGGGTACTACTATTTGTGTTTAAAATATTTAAACTATTTACATAAAAAATCCAAGATAATCTTTTCTATTTATTTAAATTCAATTAGCCAACATAGGGTACATCATTAATTTCAGATGTAGAGTTCAGTTATTCATCGGTTGCATGGAACACCCAGTGCTCATCACATCACATGCCCTCCTTAATGCCCATCACCCAGTTATCCCTTCCCCCACCTCCTCCCCTCCAGCAACCCTCAGTTTGTTTCTTAGAGTTAAGAGTCTCTCATGGTTTGTCTCCCTCTGTGATTTCTTCCTAGTTTCCCTCCCTTCCCCTATGATCTTCTGCACTGTTTCTTATATTCCACATCTGAGTGAAACCATGTGATGATTGTCTTTCTCTGATTGACTGACTCAGCATAATCCCCTCCAGTTCCATCCACATCAATGTAAATGGCAAGAGTTCATCCTTTTTTATGGCTGAGTAACATTCCGTTGTATACATACACCACATCTTCTTCATCCATTCGTCTGTCGATGGACATCTGGACTCTTTCCACAGTTTGGCTATGGTGGACATTGCTGCTATGAACATTGGGGTGCAAGTGCCCCTTTGGTTCACTACATTTGTATCTTTGGGCAAATATGTAATAGTGCAATTGCTGGGTTGAGCCCTAGACTTTAAATCTCAGGATACCTGTCATTTTATTATTTATTTGTGATTTCCCCAAACCACACTTCTGCCTTTTTGAGTAACTTCCATATTGTTTTCCAGAGTGGGTGTCCGGCTTACATTCCCACTGGCAGTGTAAGGGTTCCCTTTTCTCTGCATCCGCATCAGTACCTGTTGTTTCCTGACTTGTTAATTTGGCCCTTCTGACCCGTGTGAGGTGGTATCTCATTGTGGTTTTGGTTTGTAGTTCCCTGATGCTGAGTGATGTTGAGGAAACAGTCAACAAAACTAACAGGCAGCCTATGGAATGGGTGAAGATATTTGCACATGACATATCAGATGAAGGGCTAAAGGATATAGTATCCAAGATCTATGAAGAACTTGTCAAACTCAACACCCAAAAAACAAATAATCCTGTCAAGAAATGGGCAGAAGACGTGAACAGACATTTATGCAAACAAGATACACAAATGGCCAACAGAAAGGTGAAAAATTGCCCAAGATAATTTTTTGAGAAACTTTTCTGAGCAGGGCAGACAATATGTCATCTGCAGAAAGGAACATTTTCTTTCTTTCTCTCTGGTGTTTGTAACTTTTATTTCTTTTTCTCAAAAAATATTTTATTTATTTATTTGAGAGAGAGACAGTGAGAGAGAGCATGAGCAAGGAGAAGGTCAGAGGGAGAAGCAGACTCCCCATGGAGCTGGGAGCCCGATGCGGGACTCGATCCCGGGACACCAGGATCATGACCTGAGCTGAAGGCAGTCGCTCAACCAACTGAGCCACCCAGGCACCCCTCTTTTTCTCTTCTTATTGCCCTGGCTATTGTTTCTGATATCATGTTGGATAGAAGAGGTGACCAGAAATATTATTTGATTTAAAAGATACTACCCCCCCAAAAAACATACACACACCTTATCAAGTTTGACGACTTTTCTCTACTGCCACTAGATTCCTTAAGTGTTTTTTAAAATTTTTTTAAAGATTTTTATTTATTTGACAGGCAGAGATCACAAGTAGGCAGAGAGAGAGAGAAGAAGGGAAGCAGGCTCCCCACTGAGCAGAGAGCCCAATGCGGGGCTCAACCCCAGGACTCTGGGATCATGATCTGAGCCAAAGGCAGAGGCTTTAACCCACTGAGCCACCCAGGCGCCCCAAGTGTTTTTATTTTTAAAAAATGTTAATGGGTATTTATTTTATCAAATATTTTTCCTCACTTATTAGTGATCATATACATTTACCCTTATATCTAGTAAGTAGCAAATTATATTAAGAATGACTTTTTAAGACTTCTTGTCATAAACCTTAACTGACTATTATATATACACAGATTTTGGATTCATGCTATTTTTTTAACTTAGAAAGCATCTATGTGCAAAAGTGGCTTTGTCCTCTAGTTTCTTTTCTTGCACATTTACTTAGAAGTTTGTCTGTTAGTGTCTCAGGGGAATGTCGAACAGGCGGTTGGTGTACTGTTTTGGTTTTCAATTGGTAGTGGATGCAATGGGAAAATGATACCCATTGCTGAGACACCGCAGAGCACCTCCTCTTCCATCTGAAGGCAGAGATGTTCACCATCTAACTAGCCCTAACCTTTTGTATCCTTTTTATACAGCATATAGTTGGATCGTGTTAGATTAACTGTTCTGTCAATCTAATTCTGCCTATTTAACTTGAGATTTCAATCCATTTACATTTAATATAATTACCGATAAGGTAAGATTGGCACCAACTACCTTGAGATTTGTTTTCTTTTTTTTTTTTTTTGAGATTTGTTTTCTGTGTGTCCATTTTTGCTTTCTTCTGTGTTAAAGATATATTTTCCTTGTGTAGAATTATAATTCTCTTATTTCCTTTGCTGTATATTTTTGAGTTATTTTCTTAGTGATTGCCCTGGGGGCTCACCCATTAACCTCTGGATTTGTAAGATACAATTCAGACAAATACAAATTTAGCTTTAATAGTACAAAAAAACTTTGCTTCTATATAGCTGTAGCCCCTCTTATGTTGTTGTTTCACAAATTACATCTTTATACGTTGTGGTCCAATCAATCTGATTTGTAATTATTGCATCAGGCAGTTGTATTTTAAGATAAATAGGAAAAAATGATTTGCAAACAAAAAATATATTTATACTCTCTTTTATATTTACTCATGTAGTCATCTTTACTGGTGCTCTTTATTTCTTGATGTGGATTTGGGTTACTGTAAGTGTCCTTTTGTTTCAGTCTGAAAGAGTCTCTTTAACATTTATTTAATAGAGCAGTTCTGATAACAATAAGCCCTTTTAGTTTCTGTTTTACAGATGTTTTAATTTCTCCTCCCTTTTAAAAACAGCTTTATTGAGATGTAATTCACACACTATACAATTCATTTATTCAAAGTATACATTTCATTTTTTTTGGATATTCACAAGTATGTGCAATTACCACATGGCCAGTTTTAGAATGCCTTCATCATCTCAAGGAAAAACTCCATTCTGTTTAGTACTCATGCCCCTAGATACTGATAATCTGTAAAGTTTAGGAAGAACTGATTTGGTCCAACTCTGATTTGAATTCCATTTGATGATCGGGCTTAGACTGGAGGATGTATAAAATCTTACTCATCTTTTCTATGTTCCTTGAATCTCTGCTAACGCAAGAACATTGCAGTTAGTCACTTAAGAAAGACAACATCCTTACCAGGTGGCTTCCTCTAGTTCGTTCTCACTCTTGCAGGATAACACTTTGACTTCACTGAGACTGAAGCAAGCAGGAAGAAGAGTATATGGTCACAGGTTTACTTGGCTGAACTGAGTTGGTGCTGCTCTCAGTTCAGTTTTCTCAGTGGGGTGCTATTGGTATTTTGGGCAGGACAACTCTTTTTTTAAAAGATTTATTTATTTATTTATTTGACAGACAGAGATCACAAGCAGGCAGAGAGGCAGGCAGAGAGAGAGGAGGAAGCAGGCTCCCCGCTGAGCAGAGAGCCCGATGTGGGGCTTGATCCCAGGACCCTGAGATCATGACCTGAGCTGAAGGCAGAGACTTTAACCCACTCAGCCACCCAGGTGCCCCTGGGCAGGACTTATTGGATCAGTCTAGCCTGCATATTTCAAAGTGTCTAACATCTCTGGTTCCCTCACACTAATATCAACTTTGCCCCACCATTCTGTCCCAAACAATAACCCCACCTCCTAAAATTTCTAGATGTTTTCTTGGTGTAGGTACCAACCTCTAGCTACTCCCTTTTTTCTTTCTTTCTTTTTTTTTTATTTAAGCTTTATTTAAACATATATATGTAACCCCACCACCCTCTCCCAACCCCTCTTCCCCCCACCCCCCCCTCAGTTTGTTTTATGACATTAAGAGTCTCTTTTGGTTTGTCTCCCTCCCGAGCTACTCCCTTTTTTCAACCACTCAAAAATACCCATGGGTTTGGCAAATGATGGATATATCTTCTCAGGAACAGAGCTTGGGAGCAATTTGAGAGATGTGTGTGACTCCTTCCTCCCTGTACTTTAAAAAAATTTTTTTTCTAAATGTTTTAAAGATTGTATTTATTTATTTGACAGACAGAGATCACAAGTAGGCAGAGCAGCAGAGAGAGAGAGGAAGGGAACAGGCTCCCCGCTGAGCAGAGAGCTGGATGTGGGGCTCAATCCCAGGACCCTGGGATCATGATCTGAGCTGAAGGCAGAGGCTTTAACCCACTGAGCCACACAGGCGTCCCCTCCCTGTACTTTTTTTACTCTTCAGTTTTTCCTGGGTCATTGAAATTGACTTAGGATTAAAGTGATATGGAAATGCATTGACTTTGTCCCATCATTCAGGGTAAAAATTGTTGATCCCTGGACTTGAAATCTCAAGATACCTGTCATTTTATTATTTATTTGTGATTTCCCCCAACCACACATCTGCCTCACACTTGTTTTTAATTGCAATGCTTCTGAAAGATTCAGAAATCCCCGAGGCTAGAGATTTTTCATTTGGGATGGCAACATCGACTCAAGACCTTTTGTAATATTAGTGCTTTCAAAATAATGAAGTCTTGAATTTTCTCACTTTCATTAAAATCAACCACTGAAACAGAGTTTAATGCCTCCAAACTTTGCCCTTCCATCAGGGCAGTTACAGCAGCTCAATAGCACTGACTGTGATTTATTTCTGTAAGGCGTGTAAAGAACTTTATATGCTCATACTTTATCTTCCATTAATCTGGTAATTTGCTGTCACTGTCCCATCTCCCCCGGACATAGGCTTCGGAGATGTGGTACCTCACAGATGTTCACACATTTACATGAATGCAGGCAGGCTTGTTCTCTGGAAGTTCATTGCTTCTTGGAGAATTAGAGAATTCTTCTCTTGTTGCCGCTCAGAGAAGAGCCAGCCATCGCTGGGCCCATTGGAGTCGTGTTACCAAGAACGCTGTATGACTTATCCTATTGAGAATATTCAATTTCTCCCTTATGGGGGCGACTCAGTTAATGGACCTACCTCCAATCAACATATTTTACAATATTACTGAACACACGTAAAACCAACCATTTCAGTTCCAGTTTCTGAGCCCCTGTTTGGGCTATTCTGTTTGCCTGGAATGCCCTTGCTTCTTTCTTCCTACCGAAAACATTTCCGACAGGGATTTCAAGGGCTGATGTAAATTCTACTTGTCCTTTCAAATTCTGTCTGGTATGACATCCTTTACCAAGCTTGTTTACTGAGTGCATTTACTAACATCATGTCTTTGCCGTCCACCTGAGCATTGACAGCAGCATGTCTGGGGAGACAACCTCTGTCTAAGCAATGGGAACACGAGATAGCTTCCATGTTCCTTGTGGAAGGTGGCAGAGGAGGCACCAGGTGAGGGCTCGTTTGTGGACTGTATACAATTCCAGAAAGCATTTTATCTTCCCAGGTCAGAATTCAAGCCTGCTTACTTTATATTTTTAGCCCACCTCCGGGACATGTATTTATGATGTTGTCTTAGGAGGCATACTGGGCGGCAGTTGGCATAATGAGGATGAGAAGCTCTTGTGCATGTTTGGAAGCAGAGGGCTGTGTGCTGTCGCAGATGTATTTGCCCGCCTCCCTTTTATCTGTGGTCTTCACTTTAATTTGTTTTTAATTGCCCATTTAGCACACCTAGCAATTAAGGTGAAATGGCTCTTTGACAAATGTGAGAGCTTTTTAATCAGTGCTAATTGCTTTTGTTAATTAAAAGTAATGCTTTATATTGTGTTATTGGTATTCTCTTATATACAACTGGATTGATGACTTCCAATCAATGCTGCCTCAAAAGGACTTTCCTTTACAATTGTTGGGACTTTAGGGCGTGCTCCTTCTGCAGAATGAACAAAGGTGCCTAGGACTTCAGGGTAAGTGAAGAGGGAGGCAGGGAGTGATTGCGCAAGATGGCTTCGGCTGCTGGCTCAGCCTTTCCCCATGGATGTGGAAGTTCCTCCATGAGGTGTGGTCTGAGCTGCAGCACCAGGCAGGGTTCCAACAAGAAGGGACACTCTCACCTTGCAGTAGTTTGAGGTTAATCTAAAACTGGGGCTATAAAAGTGGGGCCAGGTAAAGGGAGTTGCAGCAAGATCTTTACCACCCTTACATCCGAGGGACACAGGGAGGGCATGTGTACTAGAACCTGGATGCTGGAATAATTAGACGCTTAGGCAGACCGCTTTTAGAAGATCGGGCCGTGGGGTGGAGGATATATTCAAACCGAAGCAACCTTGCAGGGATGGAGCCAGGAGACTGATAGCCTGTCCGCACTTGACTTTTTCTCTCTGAACACTTGCTAGGGTCCCCTTTGGCCGAATCCCACCAAGTCAGAGGGTAAGAGAGCCCATCGATGAAATTTGTGCAAGTCAGAATTCTGGGGCAGGGGGCAGAGAGGAGAGTGGATCTGTAAAGCCAAATGGAGTAGATCTGAGTCGCCTGCTGTATTTATAGCAGAAATGTCTGACTTCTAGGCCACCTTGGACCTTGTGGTACCTTTGGGGAGGGACTGGGGGAGTTATCCCTGGGTATGCTTACCATGGTGTTGCAGGTCCTTTCCCATCGGGACTGGCCTTCCTTCAGTCCACGTGTTTCCAGTTTGACAAGTGGCTTAGTGAGGAAGCAGGGAAAGAGATCCTCATGTTTTGTTGGGCAGCTGTTCTCCACTTCCCGGTCAATCACTTCTACTGGTTCTGTGGGTGCAGAGTACTGTATTTGGGGGCCTGTCCCTATACCTACCAGGGGTGTCCTCACCTGCTAACCATCCCCATAGCGCTCTCTCGGCCAGGATCCTGGAGACCTCCTTGACCTTGCTGCTCATTATAATTGGCCTGTGTTGCTACCCACGGTAAGTGCTGCTCATCCCCATTGCAAATAGGGAGGCTAGTCCTCCAAGGGCATTGGCAGTCAGTGGCCCTGGCCTATGAAGGCAGCCACTACATCACTCCTCAGTTGTCCTGGTGCCCTTCCACCATGTATTTTATTTTATTTTTGTATTTTATTTATTTAATTTATTCAATTTTATTATTTTTATTTTATTTAATTTATTGTATTTTATTATTTTCTTTTATGTATTGTATTTTATTTATTGTATTTTAGTTATGTTATGTTATATTATGTTATGCTAAGAAATGTCTTCTGGGTCCTCCCCTGGAGTGTTAACATCTTGTGGGTTTTCTTGCCTTGCACAGTGGCTCTGAGTCTTTTGAGCCTTTACACCACCATCTACTGTGGTGATTCTGCTGGTTGCACATCAGCAATAACGTGAAGACAGCAGTGGCCCACACTAAGCCGCACCTTAAGACAGCACGTTAGTGATGTCTGTTGGGGCCTCGGCAGGGTGTTGGGTCCTCCTTCACGAAACTACTGCCATCTTGAGAGTTACATTCTATTCCCTGGATCCAGCACTCTGGTAACAGTCCCACACGGCTTGTCTGTGCTCTGCTCCGTGCTAGCTGCCTTCGCTGATTCCAAAGAGTGCTCTGGGTCTGGGATGGTCCTTCAGAGTTGGCCTGAGATGGGGTAAGGAGGGGGGCCTAATTCATCCTCATCAATCACTCATCCGCAGCTTGATTACCTAGGAGATGGAATTGCTGGAAACCAATTTCTTGTATTAAATGTTCTCTGTATAAACGATTTAGACTGGTTTTAATTAATCCCCCCCACTTTTGGACATTGAGGTTATTTCTTGCTTGTTACTGGGAGCACTGAGCTGTGACCATGCTTGTTTCTAAATCTTCAGACATGTTCATGATTCTTTTATAAAGCTCGATTCCCAGAGGGGGAGGAATTGCTGGCTCAAAGGATTTAAAGGTTTTGTTCACCTATGGATAACTTTTCTTATGGATAGCTTTTACTGGCTTATACACCCAGGCTAATCCTTTTTTGGTCATTGTCTGTACCTTAAACCTTCACATGGTCCCTTGGAGCCCTTGTTTTCCAGTTGGGAGCATGTGCCTGCAGACAGCACGCCATGATAGGAATGGTGACCTTAGTTCAGTGCTATGGATGACAGGCGCAACTGTCCCCAGTGGTCTTTCCAAATGCAACATATGACACAGAACAGTGGGAACAGGCCTTGCCTTCTGTGAAAGGGCTGCTGTCCATTCCAAGCACCAGGTGGATGGATATGGTGCCACCATATTGCCTGCCGCTGCCCACGTGTGTGCACTTCCTCTCCTGTCATCTCTGATGTCGGGCACCAACTCCTCCTCCTCTATGAAGCCTTCCTTGACTTCAGCAAGTGCCCGCTAAAATAATATGCTGTACCTTTCCCATGTTCCACATGTGTATCCCATGGTGCTTACAACCATCGTAATAATGGCAGGCAGAGCTGAATGAGCTGTTCTTTTCACCAAAATTCAGTTGATCCTTTTTTTTTTTTTTCCTCCAGGGAGTCAACAACGTGTTCGCTTCCTGAGGTCGACACTTTCATAAGGTCAAGATGCTACCCACCCCCTCCGCCCCTCAGCAACTTGATAGTTCCCCCAGCATCCTGTCCACACACAGGATGTGTTTTGTTTGTTAGTGTGTTGTCGGATTAGTGTTGTTTGTTACACTCAGCTGCACACAGGTTTGCTGGCCCCCTGTGCTGAGTGCAAGCACTAGCTCATGTACAAGATGGACTCTCAAGTAGAATTGGGAGACTGAACAAATAAAAATACCACAGGACACCTAGTTAACTCTGCATTTCAGGTAAACAATGTATTTTAGTATATTTTTGGTATGCCTATGCTGTGCTAGTCATTGTTTATCCAGAATTCAATTTTGATGGGACATCCTGTATTTATTTGGCAACCCTATACTCAAAGAAGTTGGACTGTTTCGTGTTGTGTTGATAATGCCAAGGAGATGTGTGCTGCCTGTCTGTTATGTGAGTTTATAAGGAAAAATTGTTATCTTAAAGTAATGTACCCATCTACCTGGGCTCTACCACCTCCTCCTTCTCTCCTTTTGTCTCTCACTCCCACTGGCCTCTTCACCTGTCTTCTTTACCTTTGCTGTGCCTCTGAGGACTCTAAGGAAGTTCTCACCACATGCTAAGACATGTGCACAGTGAAGCTGGAATGAATCTAACAAAAAACATAGATGTCCTACCCATCATTATCAGTGGGGCACTGAAGTCTCCAACTATTAGTGTTGAATTTTCTATTTCTCCTCTCATGTATTTGCTTCATGTATTTTTGAGCCTTTTTGTTAGGTGCATACATGTTTATATGGTTATAATTTCCTGATGGATTGATCTTTTTATCATTATAAATGTCTTTCTTTAATTCTAGTTAAATTTCTTGTTTTAAAGTGCAGGTAGTCTGATATTAATGCAATCACTTCACCCCCTCTCATGGATGCTGTTTATATAGGTTTTCCCATCTTTTTATTTTAAACCCTGTACATCTCCGAATATGAATCATGTTTTCTATAGACAACATATCATTGGGTCTTGCTCTTTAATCGAACTTGACAAGCTGTCTTTTGATTGACTTGCTTAACCCACTTTCTTAGTCCTTTCTTCTCCTGGAATGACACGCCTGATGTATGAGCAGGTGCTGGGTTTGAGTGGCAGCCCCTGGTCTTCTGGGCTTGTCTTCCTGGTGTGCAACCTCTTCCTATGAATGAGCTGGGATGGGGTCACTTGGGATCTCACTCTTGTCAGCCTTCTGTACCTGGGGTTGACATTCTGCCCTATAAGATAGGGCTGGCAGGGGGAATGAAGACTCATCCTTTCAGCCATGCCTTCCAGGGGTTCTGGGGGTGTGACAAGGGCCAGTGGTATCCCTAAGTGAAACGGTAGCCCTAGACTGGGGGCTCTGTGTCTGCACCTGCCTGAGCCAGGTCACCCAGCTCTGTGTAATAGACTTATGGAGACTTAGGAGATTTTCTCAAACAAATATTTATCCATTTCCTAAATGCCCGTAGGACAATTCCCAGAGATCTTAGGTGATTATTTTAAAAAACAGTTTTCACTAGTCAAGTGGTAGATTTTCCAGGGACAGCGGTCACTGGACTCCTCACACCACCATGCCAAAATTCTCCCTCTAATGGCAATTCTGAACTACATAGAATAAAATTCTTCTTCTTCTTCATCTTTTTTTTTTTTTTCTCTGTTGCCTGCATGGGTGTGTGGGCTGCAAATTACCATTTTTATTTCATGGAAAGGTTTAGCACTAGTATCTTTATTTGCAGTGTATGACACTAAGTCCCCCAATATTACCTTATAAATATTTGGATTGCAGCATTTTTGTTATACCTTCTTGATCCAGAGGACAAAAGGCACTGCTAGAGCTGCTGCTCTTGCTTCATGAATATTTGTGAATTTTTATTAACAAATGCCTTTGGACCAGTAGTCCTGTTATCGATTTAAATCCTCACCCTAGAGACAAATTATTGTTTTTTACTTGTGCCCTAGGGAGAGATTTAGTCTTGCCAGAGTTTATATGGGGTTTTATGACAACAGTGCTATATAGCCCCTTGAAATGTTAAGTCATGTGTGTATTCTGTTCAAAGGCTTAAAGACTTCACTCTTTGTTAGAGATTTTACCTATTGTTCTTTAACTCACTGCTAATGATAGATCAATGTGTTACAGATGCCACAGCAGGTAGCCAAATCACTTTTATGCTCTGTGTTGTCCAGGCTTCGGTGTAACTGATGAGGCAGGGGTGTATTTTGCCATTATGGATTACATACGAGGATTTGTTTGTGTCCTTTATGTCCCTGATGTATGACACTGTGTGTGCTTATTTCCCGTCGAATATTTGAATCGATGACCCAGTTAAACTACATTTGCTAAGTAATGTCCTGTTGGGGCATATTCATGTGGATTGTAACTTTTAACCAGACATGGCTCCAATTAACCCTTTAGGCACATGGAAACCAGCTCATCACCCCTCTTATTCTCATCAGCCAAAAAGCTTATGGGAGACTTACTGTGGTAATACTTTCAGGGGCATCTCAGGGATACAAAGCAATATTCACCTGAGTCTCCTGCAGGAACCCTTACTTCTCCCAGTCAGACTCCAGATACAAAGTTATTCAGCAGATGCAGGTTTGTGTTTGGGGGCGCCTGGGTGGCTCAGTCGGTTAAGCAGCTGCCTTTGGCTCAGGTCATGATCCTAGGGTCCTGGGATCGAGTCCCACATCAGGCTCCTTGCTCAGCAGGGAGCCTGCTTCTCCCTCTGCCTGCCACTCCCCCTGCTTGTGCTCTCTCTTCTCTGTCTCTCTGACAATAAATAAGTAAATAAAATCTTTTAAAAATTTTTTAATTTTTTATTAACATATAATGTATTATTAGCCCCAGGGGTACAGGTCTGTGAATTGCCGGGTTACACACGTCACAGCACTCACCATAGCACATACCTTCCCCAATGCCCATAACCCAACCACCCTCTCTCTTCTCCCCTCTCCCTGGCAACCCTCAGTTTGTTTCATGAGATTAAGAGTCTCTAACCTTTTTTTTTTTTTTTAAAGAAAGTTTGTGTTTATCTTTTTGACTCTCCCTTGGCGCCTTCTCCAAGGGCCAAGGTGTGTCTCTTTCTTCTCTCAGATAGGACCTGCCCTTTTATCTTGCTCTTCCTTTCATGCTTTCAAGCCCTGCTTTCCAGAGGCCTGGGTCTAAGCCAGTGTCTCTGTCTTCTGCGGGAATTTGTGGGGCCACCACTCTGGTGGACAGGCTGTGCCCCACGTGACAACATCTGGCCAATGGAGCAACAGGACTAAATTCACACCACCCTCTGCTTTGCAAGTCCTGAGTCCTTGTGGACTGTTCCAGAAAATGGGGATGCCCTCTATAAGTTTTTTGCCCTAATGGAGCATCTTTGCCTAATTCTTATGATGGTATTGTATGTGCAAGCTGAGGTCCTCAATATCTGAATTTTAAGGAAAGGACCTGTCCTTTCTTGTAGAGTTTTGCAAAGTCAGAGAGAAGATAGACTATTTTAGGATCCAGGGGGCCCCCCTTGTGATTATGAACCCCTAGGATGAAGCTGGAGGGCTGCCTACTTCTTTACAAAGCAGACCTACTGCCTGTCTCCCACCCCTACCCCTGCCGTATCCCATGTATTTATGAGAGAAGGAGACTACCTCCTTCCATATTGGATGACATGTAAGACTGGAAAAACCCAGTGGATATTTCATGTTAAGGTTTGAACTATGGACATCTCTGGGAGAGAAAGGACAATGAATACAATTGTTACAAGAAACTGCAGCTCAGACAATGGTGACTGTGAGGAATCTTGATCACGAGAGGGCCAGGGGGACCTGGGCTTGGGACATTGGGAAGAATGAGTGCAGTACAGATACTCCCTAGGATCAGAACGGAGGACCTGGAATTGGAAATTCTGAATCCAAGTATGCCAATCTGGGCATCCAGCAGGGGCCTGCATGAGGAGGACAGTCATCTACACCGTCATCGGACTCCCCTGCAATATCTGTCGAAGTCTCCCTCGTTCAAGGTGGACGCAGAATTAGAGAAAACTGTGGCCGAAGCAGGAATGCCCATGGCAAACCGAGGTCTTTTATGGACACTTTGAATGGTGTTTGCCTTTTAACTTAAGGGAAACAGAGAGAGAAAGCAGCAGGACTTGAATGCTTATCAGAGTCAGAAGCAAAGCAAAGGCAGGATTGAGGGGGAGATACAACACTGGGGCATCTCTGGTTGCAGGCGGGTAAGCTTCGGGTCTCTCCTTAGGTCCAGCTAGTGTTCTTCCTGCCATAAATGCAGCACACACAGGGGCAGCCCTTCCTTTTCGGTTTAGCATTTCTTGGGAATCCATGGCCAGAGGGTGTCACTATTCTCAGGTCTAAGATTTTCTCCTTCCCACTTGTGCCTTTCTGCCAGAAAGGAGATGCTCTGAGAGAGAGAGAGAGAGAGAGAGAGAGAGAAAGGGAGAGAGCGTTGAGCATTGATTCTGTTTGAGTTTCTGTTGAGGATTTATACACAACTAGCAGCAAAGTTTGAAGAGAGCCAATGAACTTTCTGACCTTGTAATATTTAATATTTAATAGAGTTTTTGTCTCTCATTTCCGTAATTTTTGAAATAGTTAAAAGATGCTTGCTTGGCTCTCATGTTGTTGAAGAGAGCAGACTACACATGTAAACTCAGCCTAATATCATTAAAAAATGTCTTTGTGATGATAATTTTTAAAAAAGGTAATTTATTAACAGCCAAATGTTGCAAAGATATGTGGCTGTATTCACCAAGAAGGGCAGCTCCAATCACACAGCAGAGAGCTGGAGAATCATTTCTTCTCTGTTTCCACTTAAAACAGAGTGCTCTCCTAGTTGTTATAAAAATCAAAATGGTTAACAATGACTCTGGGGCACCTGGGTGGCTCAGTTGTTTAAGCGTCTGCCTTTGGCTCAGGTCATGATCCCGGGGTCCTGGGATCGAGCTCCACATTGGGCTCCTTGCTCAGTGGGGAGCCTGCTCCTCCTTCTCCCTCTGCCCTCCCTGCCCCCTGTGCTTATCTCTCTCATGCTCTCTCTCTCTTTCTCAAATAAATATATAAAACCTTTTTTAAAAAACAACAACTCTAAGAATTTTGTTTTGTAAATTTTATTTACAAACCAGACGATGATTGAATTATCAGGTGATTTTTTCCCCCACTTTTACAAAAGGGAGTAGCCCTTGATATTGCTGCGAGCTCCCATACTGCATGAACTATCATTAACTGCACCCAGCCTCCTAGCAATGCAACCACACAGCTTCTGCACGGAGGATGACATTCAAGCTGAGACCTTCTCGTTGGCAAAATCGTCTTCAGTACTTTCACTTGTAGAGAATTTTGGTGAGTGGGTACATACTGGGATGTATCTTAGGGTTCGGATAAATATCAGGATTGGTGTGGAGGCAGAATTTGCAGAGTTCCCAGGACAGGGAAAATCCTACTAAGACAGGAGAAGGAATGCTTCCCAAGCTTAGGACTATGCTTAGGGATGGGCTTCTCAAATTTGGCTCTTCAACAGGTTCATCTGGAGGAGTTGCTAAAAAGCAGATTCCAGCTCTGCCCCTGTTGAGTCTATGAAGTATGTCTGGGATGGGCACAGGCGTCATGTTTTTTATAAGGTCCTCGGAAAATCCTGCTATACAGTGTTGTCAATAAACCTCACGTGCTCTATTACGGTGATTTTCAAGGAGCCACATCCTAAAGATATTCATTACAGAGATCGGCGAGTCTGTGGATGAGTTCTTCTCACTGAACTGCTTCCCTTTGTTGTAAATGGAGGCGGGCCTTACAACTTCATGTAACACCCTGGAGCTCACAGTGGAAATTACGAATTTTGCATGACAACCTTATTTATCCACTCCACAGCACATTCAATATTTTAATATTTTAATGTGTCCACAGCTTTTGTGTTGGCTGAAAATGAGGTATTGTGTAACACTGTTCAGTGACTGTTTTGCATAGAATTTCTCTTAGATCCAGACAGCCCCAAATGCCTCTCCTGTGCTAGCTCAGCCCTGCGCTAAAGGTTTCAGGCCCCGGGAAAATGATCTGAAAGAATGAGCATACTCCAGAAAATGTCATTAAGATGAGAATGTTGAATTATATTCATTGATTTTGGAAACTTGGCTTTTGTTAGAGTGAAAAATGAGTTTTAAGTATTTTTGAAAAAGGATTATGAAGGATTTGCATTTGTTTAATGTGAACTAAAATTCCACAAGTGGCCCCAAATGTCACCATCACGGATTTAATCCTTAATTTAAATTGTGGTTTCTGGTGCCTCCGTCATGCTGACAGCGCTGGTTGGTTTCAGCCTGGTGATCACTCAGAGGGCCTACGATCCTGGGGAAAGGCAGATCTGATAGGCTGTCATTAACTTTGCGATCTTGACCAAGCCGCCAGCCTCTGAGGCCAGGGTGGACTTGAGAGCGTAGCAGGTTGTAAGGATGTAAAAGTGTCTCAGCCCCTACCCCCAACTCTGCTGCCCTCCCTCCCACACAAGGCAAACCCATCACCAGACATCAGATGTGGAAAATTCCTCAAACATGTTGACCCCTGGTGTTTCTCAAGAGCTGGCCCAGAGGAGAAAGGGGACTGGCCTGGGCATTTGGGGGTGAATGTTGTTGCCTACGTGGAGTTGTTTCTTCCTCTCCTCTGGTATATTCCCATCGTCTCTTTTCTCATCTTTTCTTTTCCCTCTGGTTTTCTTTTGCTTGGTTGGTTCTGTGGCGCTCGGGGCTGGATCATGGATCATCGCCGTGATATTCCTGTGGCACCTGAGTCTCTCTCCGAGGAGTGGTCACAGCAATAGATAGTTTTTTCTTCTCCCATCAAAACCAGCTGCCACCTTATGTGTCCCATTCTTGTTTATACCAATTTCCAAGGGGCCTCTGAGCTGTCTTTATTGAGTTGATCAATCTTAACGGTTAACCATGAATATTTAGGGCACAAGATGCGCCATGTTGGAAAAGAATGAAAAGACCCCAGCAGAGATGAATATAGCCTGAATGGGGGAGCGAGAAAAGTCTGGCCTTTTTAATCACTGATATTTGGAAAAAGTGGGACTAGAGCTTGGAGGGTTCAGCGGCCAGGCTGAGGAGTTTGAACTTGAGGGAGAAGGGATAAAGGTGCCAGGCACACTCAGACCTGGAGACTGGGTGCAGGAAGTTGACTAGGGAGCACTTCCAAATCAACAGCCATGGAAGGAGGACTGGCAGGGGCCAAGATGGCACTGATGGCCTCCACAGCGCCTCTGCTGGCCGTGCTGTGCCGGGTTCTGAAGCCACACACACAGTGCCTGGCGGTTTCCTCCCCAAACAGGCGGTTATTAGGTGTGGGGTCTCCTGCCTCTGGTGCCATGACCCGGGGTGAAGGAGCTGCCTTCATCTGAGGACAGTTTGTGGAGAGGGTGACAGCCCAGGAGGCCAGTCAGCAGGCTCAGCCGCTGGGGGAATAATTCTGCTACCTTGAAGGAGAATTTGGGTGGCCTACCATGGTGTCCATTATAGAAAGTCAGGGCTGTTCCTTAAATAATCTACTGCCAGTGTCAAAATGGTTATTTGGAAGTGGTTAGGTGCCTTTGAAAGAACAACCCAGTGAGTCCTTTAAACTGAGATAGGATGCTAACCCAAAGGCACTAAGGTTAACAGTAAAGCCCTGCAGAGAAGCGAGTGGCATCAATACAAATCATTATTTTTTTTTAAGATTTAAAAAAAAATTTTATTTTTAAAAATTAGAGAGAGCGAGCACAGGCAGACAGACAGGCAGGCAGAGGCAGAGGGAGAAGCAGGCTCCCCGCCCAGCAAGGAGCCCGATGTGGGACTTGATCCCAGGACGCTGGGATCATGACCTGAGCTGAAGGCAGCCGCTTAACCAACTGAGCCACCCAGGCGTCCCAATACAAATCATTATTATACCTAATAGCATTTGCTCCCATACATTTTGCACTTGATTGGCACTGTAGCAATGTTTAAATATGCCATCTTGCTTTGCATTCTAGAGACCGCAGCATGGTGTGCCGTGTTTCATTCCCTTTCTGCTGGGAGTCAGCATTTTTGTGATGCAATTAGAGGCATGTAATTCCCAGAACAAATGAGCCACTTCGAATATTGTGAGATGTGTAATTCAATATAATATGAACCTGCAAAGTAACTGAGTTTAGAGAAACAAATATGCAGGGTTTTGGACTGAACAACCCAGCAGATGAAGAGCCGGATGGTCCCCTTCCCCCCGCCCCGATGCTGTGATCATCAGCATGGAAGTGACACCTGAATAGAGCGACCATGGGAAGCAACAAACACCTGGGGTCCCTCGGCTGCCTTGTTAAAGCTGCCCTTGCCTATTAAAGACAGGATTTCATGTTGGAACTGTGGACAGTATAATCCAAATAAGGAGGAACTGTAAATAGCTCTACCACAAATAGAGAACATTGGGCTCATGAGGCTGTTTTGTTCTCCTATTTTTCTATTATTTAACCCAAAGTAGATATTATTCATCTTCTTTCAAGAAAATATGTGGCTTTGAATCTTGGACTTCTAGATCTCATCGGAAGTCATTAAATCATTTTTAATCACTCTTGAGCTCACCTGGCAGGACAGAGGTGACATGTGATTGTTGGGAGGCGCTATGGCTGGGTTTCAGCAGTTGGGTTTCCTGGTTTCCCTCCTCAGGAGTCACTCTGAGGATCTGGCATGTGCCAGGATGTTATCGAGGGTGTGTTTGACCGGTGTCTGTTCTGGGGGGAGGAAGGCACTTCGTCAAAGGGGAGGCTGGCCACCCACCAGTGTCCACATGTTCCCATGACCACATCTCCCAACACTGTGTGGGCGTGTCCTCTCCAGGTACTCCCTGGCCGACTCACAGTGATCGGTTCCATCTCTCTGTAAGATGGGCTTCCTCAAAGAACACCAGCAGCTAGAGCCGATGGAAATCAACGGAAAATGAAACGGTCTGAAAAAATGCAGTGATGGTTGGAAGAGTTAACCGAAATGTCAGAAGTATAGAATGCCACACCCAGTAAGGAGCTCAGATTGTGCTGTGACTAAGGCTGCGTACATTCTGTAAATGAACAAGAAGATGCCATCCGGGATCTTGCCACATGTGAGATGTGCGGAACTGCTCAGGGAGAAAGGAACTGGGATAAAAGCTGAAGAAGGTTAATGTGAGGCTCAGGGATGGGCACATAATCCAGTCACTCTCACATAACATGCGAACCATTTGCTAGAATTATGGAAGTGTGCGTCCATCGTCCCGGGAGGCCACAGGTGGAGCCATCTATTCAAATGTTTCCATCCCAGGCGTGGGGGAGCAGGGACACTAGCCATGGGTGCCGGCATTTCCTCTGCAGCGGGAAGCATTGCCGGGGGCACCGGGCATGGACGTGTATTGAATATAGACCAAACCTGATGTTTTAAAAAAGCCTTGACAATTGAGTGTCTGGGGCAGCCGGGCCAGGGGCTTGGCCCGTTTTGGGCAGCAAGGCAGGCTCCGTGACTGCAGACCTACTTTTTCAATGAAATTAAAATATTAAGGGGGCAAGATTGAGACTTTTTAAAAAAAAATATTTTATTTATTTATTCGACAGAAACACGGCAAGAGAGGGAACACAGGCCAGGGGAGCGGGAGAGGGAGAAGCAGGCTTTCTGCTGACCACCCCCAATGTGGGGCTTGATCCCAGGACTCTGGGATCGTGACCTGAGCTGAAGGCAAATGCTTCATGACTGAGCCATCCAGGCACCCAAGTCAGAGTGCTATTTATGATTTGGGGACCGGTGAATTGTATTTAGTGACAAGAGCAGATTTTCAGTATTCACGAGAGATTTATTGATGTTTGTGTATAGAAAACACATGCATCACACACGTGCACACACACACACACACACACACACTGATGAACCCGCAGCTGGGTGAAGGGGAAGTGTGCTGTGGGGAAGCGAGAGAGGGAAGGAAGAAGGAAATTCACCAAACCTGACTTGGGAGTCGTGGCTTCTGGGTGTGCTGAAGTCTCAGGGACTGGACTAAACTTTTCTTCTTGCGGTGAAGCTGGACACAATGTATTAAACAAGTGTTTCCAGATGTGACAATAGGCAGCACGGGCCTGTGACCCAAGAGAGAAGGAAAAGCCAAGGTGAGCTTTGCAATCGCCTGGTGGGCCTCTGGACCGTGACGCAGGGAGGGAAGGCAGAGAGCACATCAGGCTTACTGACCTGAGACAGATCGGGGGCTTGGGGCTGCTGGAGAGGGATTTGGTGAGGTGAGGTATGGGCGAGGATACACCTGTTTAGAAGGGGACCTCTGGGAATCTGCAAAGGGTCACCTGCCCGAATCCAAGCTGCATTTTCCTGGGGTCAGGGTCCATACTGTTGAGTAAAGCCAACTCCCAGTGACCTGTGAGCTCCATGGGATACTGGCCTTCTTACAGGCCTGGAAGACACTGCAGTTCTGACCAGTCAGAGTGGATGGGCCATCCTGAACACTCCGGGTACCCAGCTGACACCCTAAGGAAGGCCATGGTTTGGGAGAAGGACTTAATTAGCCATGGCATAAAGCCCACTGCTGGCCAGAGTTTCTCAGCCTTGGCTCTACTGACATTTTGGGACTGATCATTCCTTGCTGGGGGGAGGAGCTGTCCTGTGCTAACCAGTGTGTTCACAAGCCTCCACAGACTCAACCCACTAGGAGCCAGCAGCCCTCAGCTGTGACCACAGCTACAGACCCTTCGTAACAAAATTTAAAAGTGAGCTTCAAACGGACCAGGATGATTTTCAAGTAAGCTAATTACCCAGTGAAACAAACCTCAGTATTTTCGAAAGACAACGAATAGCTTAAAGCAACCAAGATTGCACCCACAACATTCCACACGGGCGTGCTGCACAGATCACCCCCAAGGCTCAAGGATGCGTCTCCTGGGTTGTGTCGTTGCTCTGACAGGTGGCTCCGGTCAGCCCTGCAGCATGGTCAGCTGTGTAGTCACCTTGCTCTGGATCACCCTCTCTCTCTGGGCTAGCCTGAAGCCAGGCCTATAGCCTGAAGCCCTGGCCCCCTGTGCCAAGGTGGGAAATCTCTGAAGAACTTAAAAAACAAAAACAAAAAGGAATAAAGGTAATCACATGGATTTAGGAGTACTAAAAAAAGAAAAAAAAACAACAAAAAACAAACCCAGCTAATAAGCCTAGTGGAAGGAAGGAATGTGGGAAAAAAAGGCGGCTTATACACTAAGAAGAACAGCAAGACCATGTAAATGCCATTTGTGAGAGATCCCTTTTGTTTTATTTTATTTTTCTTTTTTAAAAATTATGTTATGTTAGTCACCATGCAGTGTTCCATGGTTCATTGTTTATGCACCACACCCAGTGCTCCATGCAATCCATGCCCTCCCGAATAACCATCACCAGGCTCACCCCCCACCTCCCCTCTAAAACCCTCAGATTGTTTCCCAGAGTCCATAGTCTCTCATGGTTTATCTTCCACTCTGATCTCCCCCCTTCATTTTTCCATTCCTTCTAATGTCCTCCATGCTATTCCTTATGCTCCCCAAGTAAGTGAAACCATTTGATAATTGACTCTCTCTGCTTGACTTATTTCATTCTGCATAATCTCCTCCAGTCCCGTCCATGTTGATACAAAAGTTGGGTGTTCATCCTTTCTGATGGAGGCATAATACTCCATAGTGTATATGGATCACATCTTCTTTATCCATTCGTCTGTTGAAGGGCATCTCAGCTCTTTCCACAGTTTGGCAATTGTGGCCATTGTTGCTATGAACACTGGGGTGCATGTGCCTCTTCTTTTCACTACATCTGTGTCTTTGGGGTAAATACTCAGTAATGCAATTACTGGGTCATAGGGTAGCTCCATTTTTAACTTTTTGAGGAACCTTCATACTGGCAAAAAATGGGCAGAAGACATGAATGGACACTTCTCCAAAGAAAACGTGCAAATAGCTAACAGACACATGAAAAAATGTTAAACATCATCAGCCATCAGGGAGATTCAAATGAAAGCCACACTAAGATACCACCTTACACCAGTTAGAATGGCCAAAATTAACAAGGCAGGAAACAACGTGTGTTGGAGAGGATGTGGAGAAAGGGGAAGCCTCTTACACTGTTGGTGGGAATGCAAGTTGGTGCAGCCACTCTGGAAAACAGTGTGGAGGTTCCTCAAAAAGTTAAAAATAGACCCATTTTAAACATGAAAGAAAGATTGGTTAAAAGTAAAAAGACAGGTTGGGAGAGGGTGGTGGGGTTACATTATATGTTTAAATAAAAAAAAAGTAAAAAGACAAAGGAGGATATACCGTTCAAATGTTGATCATATGAAAACTGATGTTGTGGACTGAATTCTATTCCCCTCAAATTCGTATCTTGAAGCCTCATCCCCAGTGTGACTGTGTTTGGAGGTGGGGCCTTTAAGGAGGTAATGAAGGTTAAATGAGGTCATAAGGATGGGACCCTAATTCTCAAGACTTGGGTTCTTATAAAAAGACGAAGAGACCCCAGGATCCTCTCTCCAGACATGCACTGAGGAAAGGCCATGTAAGGACACAGCAAGATGGTGGCCGTGTACAAGCCACGAGGAGAATTCCCACCAGAGAACAACCCTGCCAGCATATTAATCTGGGACTTTCAGCCTCTGGAATGTGAGAAAAGAGGTTTCTGTGGTTGAAGCCACTCAGTCTTATGGTATTTTGTCATGTCAGCCAAAGCAGACTAACATGGCCGCACTGGCGACATGAATACCAGACAAATTAGACTTTGGGGCATGGAGTATTATGAAAGACAAGAACACTTCCTAATGATAAAGGAATCACTTCATCAGGGGGACAATTCTACCCATGGAGATTCTCGCCCAGATCCCCCTTCAAAAAAGAACGTTTTGCCCAGCTGTGGGGAGTATAGTCAGTGAGCGGACTCCCCTGGTCAGCCCCCATAGGTCCTGCCCACGCTGCAGAGAAGTGCCTCACTATGTCAACTTTTCCTGGGGCCGCTCACATGCTGAGGGAGGCAGGCTGCAGAGACTCAGCTCTGTGGCCCCACACAGGCTCCCGTGACGGGCAATACCCACTCCAGGGTGCCCCAGTAATGGTCAAGCACACGGTCTCTGCTAAAAGCTGGGCATTGCTTTGCAAATCGGGAACTTTTACGCAGTAGGACACATAGTCTTACTCTGGCTCACTAGGGGTCTGTGCCGAGACTCTCTGAGTGGGGTTTGCCATAGACTTGTCAGCTTTTGGTGCTCCCAGTGACTTGGATGTGCAAGGCAGGTAGCTCAGTGGGGAGGGCAACTGGGTTTGTGGCAGAAACCTCTGCTCTAGAACACACTTCAAACTGGACTTTGGAAATAGCCTATGTCAGAGGTCAGAGCATGGTTCTACCCAAACAGCAGTTGAATTAGAGGGCGGAAGAAACACACCGAGTACCATGCCTTCTTCTCGTGGCATGTGATAGATACGAGGTGCAATGACCGGTCCTTTACAGAGGAGGGTACACTTTGGTTTGCACCAGACCATTGGACACATAAAACTTCACCAGTGTGGCAAGATGACTGGACCCTGAATGTCCACAGGATTTTTCTCCCAACCACTGGTAGGAACAGAGCTCCCTGGGATCCTTGGACACAATGTGGGACACATGACCATTCTGGAGAGTGGATTGGAAACACCACTGGGATTTAACCACTTAGAATTCTAGATTTGTTCTCGGGCTCCTGCTCCTGGTATGTTTCCTTTTCATTTAAGTGTTGTCTGGGAAACCTTTGAAGCAGAGGTGAAGCAAACGAGTGTTTGGCTTTGAGCTAGAGTCTCTCTTCCCTCTGTCTGAGCCTGGTCTCTTCAGGGGATCAGAACTGCTCATAGACCTTCAGTCCCTGCAGGAGAAATCTCCTTGGGAAATGTCATGAAAGAGGAGCACACTTGTGTAACATTCGTGGTCTCTCTTCTCTGCAGTGATTCTGTGATAATAAATGTGTTTAAAAATCCATTACAATGGCAAATCTATAGATGGCAGATTGTTTTGAATTTGCATCAGCAGCATAAACAGTTTCACATTTCAAATGAAATTTCTGCTAAAACACTCATGCTCAAACCTAACGTAAAACAGACAGATTTGAGCAAATAAGATACTGCTGCTTTGTTTTAAAATATTGGCACAGACAAAAATGTATTATTCATATCAACTCTCTCCATTGCTTTGAAACTGAAAATTATTTCTTTCGCTTTCTCTGAATAAATATCTAAGTTGGTACCTTAGCAACTATGATATGTTCATCTAGCTTGATGTGAAATGTGGAAATCCCATCTTTTACTTTCCTATCTTCAGTCTTGGGTCCTTCCACCTGTTCTTTGTATATGTGTGGGCAGGAGCTTACTTTACAAAGTCTTGTCTGTCTGTGTCCTGCAGGACAGGGACCGGGGTGGGGTTGATGGATGGCATGAGGTCGGGCTGGTAGATGCTATAGGTCAACTTGTCCAAAGATCAAGTTCAAAGAATTTCTGCTAAGGCAGCCTGAGGCACTGTGGCTCCAGGAGCACTGGTTGGAGAATGGGGGAGGTCAGACCACAATGCCAGCTAGCACAGTGAGTGGTACAAGTTCAAGAATTCAGATTATACTGTCAGAAAACCGAGAGGCCAGAATTAGAGCAAGAGATGTGACTGCACCTGACTGGGGAGTGAAGGCGTTCCTGTAGGGGTCTGTTCCTTTGGTCGTTATGCAGTGTCTCTATTAAGCTACCCCTGGAGTGTGTTGCTATCACTGGCAACAAATAGAGTGTGTACGGGGAATTAGGTTATACTTACATTGGGAAATACAATTTGTGGTTGAAAACCATAGATACGTATAGTAAATATAAGTCTCAGACCCCAGACTTTTAAAATATCTGAACTTAATTTGTACTTAAGCTTTTATTCTGCCAGTTACCCCAATTTCTGGGCTCCCCTTTCCTTGCACTAGGATTATATCCAGTTTGAGGGCAAGCATTAATTAGTTTTGGCATTCTGTGTCATCAGTCCAGAAAGAGAGCCGAAGACTCATTCCTAACACCATCCTCAAAGGCCCTCTGCAGCCAGAGTCCAGCTGCCTCCAGACCCTGTCTGGAGCAGGGGAAGTTATGCTGTCTTCACAATGCACCAGCATCCATGAGGGTTTCTGAGATTCCTCGTCATTTCTGTTCCACCCTCCGATTGGAGTGTTGGTCTCTATGGTGTCTCCTGGGTGTATCATTCAGGATTATTTGGAGAAAAAGAACAAATAGGATATATCTCTGCATCTATATATATATATACATATATATATATATATATATAGAGAGAGAGAGAGAGAGAGAGAGAGAGAGAGGTTTTAAGGAATTGATGCTTTGTTGTAAAATACTGGCAAGTTAAAAATGTATTATTTCTAAACATTGAAGCAGTTGGTTCATGTGATTATGGGAGATGGCAAGTCTGAAATCTGGAAGGCTAGCAGGCTGAAAACTCAGGTCGGATGTCTGTGTTACAGTCTTGAGGTAGAATTCCTTTTTTTCCAGCAGTCATCAGTTTTTGCTATTAAGGCTATCAACTGATTGGACGAGGCCCACCCACATTATGGTGGGTAATTAAAGTCAGTGGATTGTAGATGTCAATCACATGTACAGAATACCCTCTCAGCAACATACAGACTAATGCTTGGCCAAGCAACTGGGTACTACTATAGTCTAGCTAGGCTGATGCAGAAAATGAACCATCACATTGAGCTCTGGATCCTGTCTTCCATCTGCCCAGACATACCCTGAAGCCCTGTCTGCTCTGTCACTTGATTGTGCAAGCCAGCCATGATGTCGGAGAGTCTGGCTGTCCATCTTGGGTTATAGCCACTGTCCAGGGGACCTGGTTCTATTAGTAGAGCTTTTTATCAGGTCATGACTATCGAGTATTCCTGCAGCTTCTAGAGAAGCTCCGTGTATTCTGGGCTCACATTTTGATTTACAAATCAGGTGATGAAACGTAACTTATTTTTCAAAGTGTAATCTCTGATTTGAAGCACCATTCCATCAGGGTGATAGAAATTGCATATTAGTGTGGGCTTCCTCCTTCCTATTTTTCTAGGACAGTGTCCACGTTCTGAGGGCGTGTGGGGGGGACAGGTCGCAGTGGAAGGTCAGCTCACGAGTGCTTCCGGAGTCATCCGTAGCTGGCTCCAAGGTTGGTCAAGTCAATACCGAAGCCTGCGTCTCAACTTGGAAATGTGACCTGTTTCCATCCCAGGTCTCTCTGTGGCAACCGAGAGGGATTTTTCACTTACTCATGACCATTGACGGCTTTGACATTCTACTCATGCCCTGATACCGTGGATGACAAATACAGAAGAAAACAATCAAAGGGCTGGCTTGAGTTAGCAGATGAGACTCTGGACTAAGAAAATACACAGCAGGGGAACCCACTCTGAGGAGCCCGCGTGAGCTCCCAGGATGAGGAGGATTGTAGCCAGAACCAGTCTGTTTTCAGAAGGTACTCAGTGGAGAAATTCCATCCCTTGCCCGCTCTTCCATTGCTCCAAGATGAGGTCACCCCCAAAACCTTGAGCATCCGGGTCAACTCTTCCTAAAGCATGGAATTGGGAGGGGTGAGGGAACAAGAAGCAGGAAGCCCTTGGACAGGTGCTGTTATACCTGCTTCACAGACCACCAGTTGCTGGTGCAGGCGGCTGGGGAGGGGGTTTCTATGGAAAATGCCATACAAAGAAGACCCCTCTTCTCACCTCTTCCCTCATCTCAGAGTCAGGAGGAGGCCGTGAGGAGGAAGTTTAAGATGAATAATTTCTGTGTTCACTAAAAAAATTAGTGGTTGGGAAACACATTTTTGAAAGCCTCATTTTAAGGAGAAATAATGTCTTAAAAAGGGGCATCTGCCCCCAATATAGACCGAATGAAAGCAAACCACTCAAATTGTTAATGGCTTTCTCTGCAGAAGACAGCTCTGCTGGAGGCTGATATGACTCCAACATGGTTTCATTTAGCAGAGTGTATTAAATTATTGTAATTAAAGGATTTTTCAGCAATATAACAACGTTCCATTAGCAACTGTTCATCGGGAAGCTCAGGGACTCCACCGAGTGGCCGTGGTAACAGTGTGCTGGGCAACCACACAGTCAGGCATTTTGGTCTTTATTCTGTCCAGAATGACTTTGTCACTCTGAGACAAAACTAACTTTCTAGACAGAAGAGGCAGGAAACAAGTCGTTTTGGAACTCTCTAGAGATTTAGATTCCCTCCCCCTCCAAACCCATCTCTTAGTGGGATGTTATGCCTCTGCCCAGGTCTTGGGTTTGGGACGGTGGATGGCTTCCGAGGAAAGGACAGAGGTGGGATGTGGAGGATTGTGGCCAGACAGTTTGCCAGGCTCCAGAGATGCCAAGAGATGTAAGAGTGGCCCCTGGCCATTGAAGCCTGTCCAGAGACCGGCAGAGAAGAGACGCTGATTCACTGTGAAAATATGACACTGTAAGTTCTAAAAGATCCAACTGCCAGAAGTTCATGGACATCTCCTCATCCCAGGTAGTCACCCGGCTGTATTTTTAAGGATGGTGAGCATGAGCTGCCTCTTCCAGAAACTGGGAAGGAACTACTTTGTGGGATCCAGACAAACAAGAGTCAAAATCAAGACGTGCTACTGGCTATTTACATTATTCCCTTTTGGAATTGGCAAAGCTAGTAGATAAATGAATATAATATATATAGTATATAGTATATAGTATTTCTTCCAACTTTAGTAATTTAAAAAATCAATCATTCAAAGGTAATTTTTTTATAACTTTATTTTCCATGTAATACTTTTTGTCAACTTATTTTTTTAAGATTTTATTTTTTTATTTGGCAGACAGAGATCACAAGCAGGCAGAGAGGCAGGCAGAGAGAGAGGAGGAAGCAGGCTCTCCACGGAGCAGAGAGCCTGATGCGGGGCTCGATCCCAGGACCCTGAGATCATGACCTGAGATGAAGGCAGAGGCTTTAACCCACTGAGCCACCCAGGCACCCCTCAAAAGTAATTTTTGCAATACATACACAGAGCTGTGTTGCTACTGAGGTGTTTTCGATTCTTTCTGCTTGTTGATTTATAAATCTCTTTCAAATCTCTTTTGCAAAGTTCTATTTTCCTTTCACACTGAATGAAAATTAAGAATGGACTTAACTTTACCATGTGCAGAACTTCCTCTCTCCACCCCTCAGAAGGGCTGTGAAAACTGCAGCCAGCCAGCAGTGGAATGCTGTTCTTCTCTTGAAGACAGAAGAATTTCCTCATGAGTTATAAATAATACCTGACTGTGACTTTGATTTCACTTCATGATTGCCTGTAATTGTATTCCCTCATCTCTAGAAATGAAGGATCTGGGTTAGAGGATCTCTAAGAACATATTCTGACTCTATGCCCAAGAAAGCAAAGTGTTTAAATGGAGTAGCCACTCTGATAAAACAGGTGTCAGTAGGGTTCAAATTCCTGCATCTTCTTGAGGCACATACTAGCCAGTTTGTAAATGCAGCTATTAATCCTCAATAACTGAGAAATCAGGGAAACGGCCAATCAAGTATAGTACATATTGGCTTCCTACAGCTGTGAAGGCATAGACATGTTGGAAGTTGGTCCCCTGGTTTTACGTGCTGGAATCTGTAACTGCTTGTAGTATGCAGATTTCCCCCAAATGATACTTCTACTTCCAAGAGTTGAAATTTTGGCTCTGTCCTCATGGATGCTATTCAGGAACATCCTTGCCCATGAGGTCAATGGGCTATAGGGAAGACTCCACTCTTGCACCATATCACATCCCAGGGAGGTCTGGGGATCCACAAGAAGGCATTCATTGCTTGTGTGACCACTGTTTTTCTGTGGTTCTGCGGGCTCCCAGCTGTGGCATGTCACTGCTGCATGCAAGATGTCCCATCTTTCGTAAAAGAGCCTCAGATTTAACCATCACTGTATCTAACAGTTCTCTCTTAATTAGGCCAAAAGCAAAAGCATGCTGTAGACCTAGGGGAGAGGACCCTGGACGAATCCAGGCTCTGAGCCAAATTCAGGACCAAGGTCGGCGGTGGGTTGGGAAATAGTCACACAATGACTAGAATATGAGGTTTAATGTCACACAATGAATAGAATATGAGGTTTAGGAGCGCCTGGGTGGCTCAGTGGGTTAAGCCTCTGCCTTCGGCTCAGGTCATGATCTCAGGGTCCTAGGATCCAGCCCCACATCGGGCTCTCTGCTCAGCAGGGAGCCTGCTTCCCCCTCTCTCTCTGCCTGCCTCTCTGCCTACTTGTGATTTCTCTCTCTCTGTCAAGTAAATAAATAAAATCTTAAAAAAAAGAATATGAGGTTTAGAGATGGATCTGAGGTGGAGTCTTGTCCCACCACACCAGCTATGGGCCCTCAATAACTTACTTAAATGTGTGTGTGTGTGTGTGTGTGTGTGTGTTTCCACGGGAAATAGAGTACCTACATCACAGGGTTGTTTGAGGGATCAAATAAGAATGTAGAAAGACCAGAAATGGTGCTTAATATGTAATGGCTTCTCAATGAATATTAATTTTTGCTCGTTTGCAAGAAACGTGCAAATGCAGAGGAGAAGCTGGGCAAAAGTTCAATCAAATGGCTCCGTGAAACTTCCAGGAAACAGGGAGGCAGAGAATGACTAGCTCTGCAACAAATACTTGTCAAGCTCCTTTGTGTTGCTGGTCCTCCCAGAGCTACTTCTCTGAGACTTTCATCTGCTTCCCCTGAGTCTGAATCAGCACCTATGAGGCGGGTACTAGGCTTGATTTGAAGCAGGTCAAGGGCAAGTGGAGTGCGTACAAGTACACAGCCCACCACTGAGAGGAGGCATGGTGGCTCACCTTCCTGCCTGCAGGAGTCTGCTCTGGGTCTTTTTAATTTTTTTATTAACATATAATGTATTATTTGTTTCAGGAGTACAGGTCTGTGATTCATCAGTCTTACACAATTCACAGCATTCCCCATAGTACATACCCTCCCAATGTCTGTCACCCCACCACCGCATCCCTCCCACACCCCCCACTCCAGCATGCTCTGTGTCTTTTAAGCACAGGACACCCACAGTGCAGGTGCATACAGCAGCAGATCTATTAAAGAGGGTTTCTCTGAAGCTTTTAGGGACTAAGACTACTGGCTGTAGGCCTTCCTCTCAAGGCCTTTGGGGAGAATAGGCAAGGCAAGCCTGAAGAGCACAAAGCCCACGGTCAAAAGTTGCCATCATTGGGGGCTGTCCCATTAGTGCCACCCGTAATTCTGTGACACAAGCAGTCCCCTCAACTGGTGTTCTGATCCAGGGTCACTGCGGATCAAAACCCATTTGTTTATACCAAATGTTAACCTGTACCCTGCCCCCCACCCCCGCCAAGTGCTCTGGTCTTTTCTGACGATGACCAGCTCATTGATTTGGATTGGAGTTTTTGTCTGTCTGGCAATGGCTCACATGCTTTATTCTGAACCCACAGACATTTCCCAGGCCCCGAGGGGACAGACAGTGGAGGAGGTTAATTGCCGCAAACTGCTGGTCTGAGAGCCCAGGCTTCCAAGAGAGGCTGGCTGGGGAGACAGGCGCCCACCTGGGTGCTGAGCATACACGGCTGGGCCAGAGCATGGGCAACAGTGAGTGTGGTCCACAGAATGGCAAGGTCAGACAAGGATGCTCTCCCTCTGCCCCTTGGCTCTACACTCCTACCCCCCAACCTCATCCCCACCACCACAGCAGTGGATTTTGGGGGCAGGAAACTTGCTTCTCTTGACCAGCTAACAAACTGACCCTTGGTTCTCCCAGGCAAATGACAAGCAGTCCTGTAGACTGTCCTTCCTTGTGCATTGGAGGGCACCCACTAACCACCCACAGAGTGAATTACGGAGGATTACTACAGAGTATGCAAGCTGGATGGAGACTCAGTGATCTCCTAGTCTGGTCTGGCCAAGGTTAAACTACACTCTACTTGCATTTTCCATATTTGCCATACTTGGGCACATATACTGGACAATGGATAGGTAGTTTTTAGCTAAATGACTGGGTTTCCTGGGATCCTTTGTGTCAGCAGTAGCAGATGGGCAAGAAAAGTGAGGATCACTTTGAGAACTGGAAATGTTTAGATTTATGGGAAAAGTGATCAATGAATAATGTCTTTGCTGAAGGCCCTGTTGGAGCTAAGTCATGTAAAGCATAGGTAGGACAAGGTGTCAGGATTAGATAACAAAGCAGGGGATGGCTCTTTGTATTTCCCAAGTGATGCTGTAGCACACTGCCTCCTACCTGATTTTGCTGCTTCCCACGAGTGCCCACATTCAATCCATTCTCCTCCTGCAGTCAGGATGACCTTTAGAAATGCAAATCAGATCACATTCCTCCCTGTACAGCCCTCTAATGCCTTCCTGTTGCAGATAGAATAAAATCCAGTGACCATGGCCTCCAGAGCCTTGCCTGTCTGGCTCCATCCCCTGCTGCCCTGTCCATACTTGCCACTCCAAACACACTGAGATGGGGCTGACCTTGTTCCTGCCTCCGCCTGGTGTGTGCCCCCTCCCCATCTTTGTGTGGTTGGTGGGCACCTCCTTGGGATTCTGCTGTCCTCTGCACTATCAACATGGAGGACTTTGCTGGGCCTCCACTCCAAGTGGAGGTACCTACTGTTCCATTATATGAATCATGTTTCTTATTTTCTGTACTTTATGATGTTTTGATATCTTGGGGACTTGCTAATCCTGGAGAGACTGTCCCTCCCAGGGCTAGCTAATTCCTAGAGCAAGTAAACAACTTGCTTGTGAGCACAAACCAGGCTCACACCCCCAACCACTTCTTTATCTGTCATGTCACAAGCTCACATTCCCACTGTCCCACACCCCTCTGGCTAGGTGTCAGATGACTGGGGTTCCCTATACCCAGAATTAGTTACACCATCCAGTCCTACACTTGTTCAGCTTGTCTACTCTGCCTTACCCATTCCTTCCTGTGAAACCCACGATAAAGCCTCCTGCCATGCTCTCCCCTGGCTGCACCTGTCTCACCCCTGGTGCATCCCTGTGGGGCCTTCCCGGGCACAGCAGGCCCACTTCTTTTGGGAGCTGTGAGTAATAAACAACTCACCTGTCATCTTACTGCACCCGATTAACACAAATCCCCGGTACATTTTCAACACCCGTCCTCGTGCAGCCTCCTCTCCATCTCACTACCCTGTTTTTATTCTTTGGGGTCTTAGCAGCATCTGAAACTCTCTTGCACATTGTTGATTTGTGTTTTACTTGTGAATACAATCTACGGCCCTTTAAGGATGCAGGCATGGTGCAGGTAGGGCATCTTGTGTCTGGTAAGCATCCCTCTTGCTCAGGCCAGAGCCTGGGAAAATGCACAGTCAATGATTCTTGTCTGAACGAGGTCTGTAGACACTGCTAGAAGTGATAAGAAGATCTAATGCAAGAATATTTGAGAAATCATTTCAAACTTTCTAAAGCACTATACAATTAAAACGGTGTGTTTACGGGTGGATACCTCCAATCTGTAAGATTAAGCATTTCCTTAATCCCCATCATCTCTTGAGCCCAAACCCCTGCACCACCTCCCCCATGCACTTGTCATGATGAGCAGCGGATAATACATGGAATTACTGAATCGCTGCATTGTACTCCTGAAACTAACATGACACTGTAGTTAACTAGCTAGAATTAAAAGAAATTTAGAAAATAAAATTAAGTAGTTCATAGAGCATCACACCAGCCTTCAGAAGAGCTTCATGAAACTTCTGTCCATTTTCCTGCAGCAAGGCCAAAATACCTATAATGGTCTCTGAAAAAGTTCTTACTGGGGAAAGGCATGTCAATGGTGACCCTCCCGGACTTCTCCTTCGTCCTGGGCGATTTGACTACAGCTCCCAGCAGGCCCCGCAGTTAGGTCCAGTCACGTGATCAAGTTCTAGCCAATCGAATGCCAGCGGGAACGGACAGGCGCCACTTCCGGCCTGGCGCGGGCTCGCAGAGCTGTCTGGAACCCTCCAGACTCCACCCGGCCCGGTGAGCCGGAAGCCGGAAGCCGGAAGGCGGGAAGGCGGGAGTGATGCAGGCTGGAAGGAGGCCTGTGCCTCCCTCATCACTCGATGCTGAGCGACCTTGGTTTTGGCCGTAACCCGCGCGAGGAAGTTTTATTTCGCCAGAGCGCCGAGGCGTGGCGGTTACGCGGTTCGGCGGCGGCCCCTGCGCGAACGCGGGCGTCGCGGGTGTGGGTCGGGGCTGGTGGCCCCGGACGCCGTGAGGACGCGCGGCCTGAACCGTCTGGGCGCGGGGGCCGGCCGTGCGCGTCAGGCCTGCGGCGGGGCGGCCTGTGCTCCGCCGTGTGGAGCCTCGGGACCCAGCGTCGCGCCGTGACGCGGTAGAAGAGCGGAGGCCCACCCGGCCTGCCCCGCGGAGCCTGCGGGACTCGGAAACCAGCGCCGGGGACCTGGCCGGGGCCGTGACGAGTCGCCAGAGGGCGGCATCTGCTTTCCTCCCTCCGCTCGACCGGGTGCCGCGGCCCGCGGGCGGCCAGGGCCAGACGCCGGCTGCCCGTGCGCGCTGCTTCGCCTTCCTGAGCCTTCTCCGCCCCGGCCCCCGGCACCGGCCTTCGGGCGCGTCCCCTGGTGGCGGCGGGCCCGCGGGCGAGCTGCCCGCCCCTCGGAGCCCCGCTGTCCGGCCCGCCGCCCTCCGGGCACACGGCCCGGGCCTTCCTCCCCGGGATCCGTCCAGATGCTGCCGGCGGAGCTTCAGCCCCCAGCCGTGGAGGCGGGCGGGCGGGCGCCACGTTCCCACGCGGCCCGGGCTTTCCTCCGGGGCGGCAGGGAAGGGAAGACCCAACAGGGCGTGCCGGTCCGGGTCTCTGGCCCTGGAGGAGCGGGGCGTCAAGTAGCCGGCCGGTGTTTGACCTAAAGACATGCGGGCAGCTTCCTATCTGCTGAGGCTTCTCCTTTTATGATTTCAGCTTTTGGCTTGCCAAGGCTGGCGGAGGGACAGGGCCGGCTTCACCGCCCGTGAAACACCCTCGGCCTCCGGCGTGAGGCGCTCTAGGACGCAGATGTCCTGAGGAACCGGGTAAGTGACTTCGATTCTAACCACGGTTCCGCACTAACGAGCTGTGTCCTGCGGCAGGTTCCCGCTCTCCGGACCTACGCGACATGGTAGTGGGTTCCCCAGTGCTTCCTTCCCGCCGCAAGACTGAAAGTGTCGTTCATTTTTTCGTATCGGATAAAGGAACTGTCGGTCCGCTGATTCAGCTCTGGGTGACGTGTGACATCTTCTCCTGAATCAGCTGCACTTTAAGAATACTTCCTCTGGGGCGCCTGCGGGGCTCAGTGGCTTAAGTGTCTGCCCCTGGCTCAGGTCATGATCCCCGCGTGGGGCTCCCTGCTGAGTGGGGAGCCTGCTTCTCCCTCTGCCTCTGCCCCTCCCCCCATGCTCTCTCACATAATACAGTCTTAAAGAATACTTCCAACTGGTTCAACGGTTTAGTTTGCTTGTTTATTATTATTACTATTATTTTACTTCTTAAACTCTGGAAAGAAGGATTAACGTGAGATCACAGCCTTGTGATGGGCAGGCACAGGGGCAGCTGAGCTCTGGAGCTCCTTCTTGCCACTCCACACTCAGGAGGGACAGCGTGAAGCTCCTGCAGCCCTGGCAACCACCTCCTCCTCGTGTTTCCATGAGTTCGGTGCTCTTAGATACTGGAATCATGCTATACTTGTCTTTTTGTGATGATGTGTTATAGACACACAGTATTTGTGATGCTGTGGCGTAGACACACGGTATTTGTGATGCTGTGGTGTAGACACCACAGTAACGCATCATCCAGACTTCGAGCAGAGGAAGGTCTCCGTGTCTTTATGGTTCTTACTACTACAGTAGAGTCACGTGGTTGGCATGCACTGTCACGTTCGCTTCTGGTGCACCGTCTCGGTGTTTTATGACTTGTGAGCTGAGAGGTCTTAGGCAGGCGGTCCAAGGAACTGCCTTGGGGGCCTTGTGGGGATGGGCCCCTGCTCTCCCCTCCGCCCCATGCCCACTGCCCATCACATTTCTGTTGCTTATGTTTTGGGGCTGCAAAGTAAGAAACCATCCAGGGCTGGATGACGCAACTGTGATGACATTCCTCATTTCAAGTGGTTTAAACAAGTGTTCCATAAAGTCTTTACGTTTCATTCAGAATAAAAAAAAATGCAGTCCCCTTTTCCTGAGTCCTCTCTCGGTTCTGGAGTTCTTGACTGTCTGACATGGGACAGGCCTGAGGGCTGCCTCCCCTGGCCCATGCTGGGGCAGCACACACCAGGGAAATGCCCTCCCGGCTCCATCCTGGAAGAGGGTCTTCTCCAGTGCCTTCTCAAGGCCGGTAACATCCGGCTGCGTGCAGTGAGCCCGCCAGCCTGCAAGGAAACCCGGAAGGCTCGTTGGTGAGGTGTTAGCGTGACATTCACATGTGTCGGGGGTGCCTCGGCCCTGCTTCATCCTTCCGGTGTTTTACCAGCCCCAAAAGGATAAGGCAGTGAGTGCCACCTGGACGGGGTTTTCTCCTGGAAGTGGCCATCTGTGACGAATGTCACAGGGAGGGGGAGTAAATACCGTGTGTCACTAATTCCTTTAGAGACACCGGGATGAGAATATGTAAGTTGTACAAATAGGAACCTGCACTTTCTGGAGCACTGCTGACATCACAGAGCCCACAAGGCGGCGCGTGAGCCGCAGAGATGAGGTCTGGGCCCTGAAAGGACCAGCAGGAGCCTCTGCAGGGGACCTCCCCTGAGCAGATCCCTCTTACGTGTTCATACCCTACAATATTCCTGGTGTTGCATCCGTCTCTAGCTTCTCTTCTGTGAAAGCAGGGTCCTGGCTCTCTGCTGCTGCTTTCATGCATGGGACAACTGTTTGAGTTCTTTTTTTTTTTTTTTTTTAAGATTTTATTTATTTATCTGACAGACAAAGATCATAGGCAGGCAGAGAGAGAGAGAGGAGGAGGAGGAAGCAAGCTTCCCCCTGAGCAGAGAGCCTGACACGGGAGCCTGACACGGGGCTCGATCCCAGGACCCTGAGATCATGCCCTGAGCCGAAGGCAGACGCTTAACCCACTGAGCCACCCAGGTGCCCCCTGTCTGAGTTCTTGAAAATCCCTTTAATCCTTTGAAGGATTGAAGCCCGCCCTGGATTTTATGGTTCAGCCCTTACCAACTCAAAATATTAGAGTGTTTATGGGCCAATCACATGTCCAGTAAAGGACTTGTATCTAGAATATGGGAACCCTCAAAACTCACAAACAACCCTATTATAAAACGGACAAAAACAAGAACTGGCATTTCATCAAAGAGGATATATATAAGGGTGATGAAAAGATACTCGGCTTCCTTAGCCAGCCAGGAATGCAATTCAAGCCACAATGAGAGATTGCTACAGATCTGTTAAAATGGATTACAAAAACTGTGGTAACACGAAACCCTGGACAAAGAATGCAGGAAAACTGAAGCTCTCATACGCTCCTGTTGGGAATGGGAGCTAGCACAGCTACTCTGAAAAGTAATTCAGCAGCTCCTCTTGAAACAAAAGTGGACTTTCCATGCAACCTAGCAATTACACTCTTGGGCATTTATCCCAGCAAAAGGAAAACTGGTTTCCACACGGACGTTTGAACACAAGTGTTCACAGCTGCTCTGTTTGTAATAGCCCCAAACGACTGGAATGATATGATTACAGAAATGGAGAGCAGGTCTGTGGTTGTCGAGGGTTAGGGATGAGGGGGGCAGAGCAGGTGTGGCGATAAAGGGTATCACGAGGAGGGAGCCTTGTGGGACGCACAGTTAAAGATGTTGATTGTGGTGGTGGATCCACAGAGCTGCCTGTGTGGTGAAATGGCCCAGAGCCACAAACACGCCTGGGCGAGTGTGTGTATAACTGGTGAGGTCTGAATGAACTCAGTGGATGGCACCAGTGCTGGTTTCCTGGCTGTGGTACCGTAGTATATATAATTACACACGATGTCACCACTGGGGGAGAGGGGGTGAAGGGCATATGGGACCCCCCTGTCCATTTCTTCCTCTGAATCTTCCACTATTCAAAATAGTAAAAAAATACCTATAAATGCTCTAAGGTCCAATGGAGGCCAACATGTTTATCAAGGAAAATTTTATGGAAAAAAATTTACAACCAGCGCCCTGGGCTAGACCTAAGAGGACCAGAGGGCTCAAGTCCTGTTCTGTCTCTGCTAGCTGGGCGAGCCTGGCTGAGGCACTTTTGATCCGTGACTTTTCATTGCCCATTGATACGGTAGGGATTTTAACAGTTGCTTTATTTCAGAGATTTATTGTTAGGATTCAGTGAGATATTATGTATAAAGAACATTTTGTAGTGCCTGGAGCACTGGAAACTGCTCAGCAAACGTTAGTTCTTCCCATAATATAAGTTATAATCATGACATTAATTTCAAGTTGTGTATATGGAATAGAAAATACCTGTTGTCTCTGCAGAGAATCTGGCTGTGTTTTCAGATTTTGGTGTTTGAGAGATCATTTGGAAGAGTCTCAGCTATAATCTTAGTCTTGAAATCTCTTGCCAAGGACTCTTGTGTGTCTGTAAGCATGTGTACATTTGGTATAGGAAGAGCATTTACTGGTTTGCACTTTATCATGTCAGCAGTTGGACTAAAGAGAATTCGCAACTTCCTCTCCGTGGTGTCTGTGTTCTGCAGGGGACCCTCGTTACCAGAGATTCTTCTAGGTCACCCAAGTGACTTGCCACAGAATTTACATGCTCTACCCACAGTTTACCCAATACATGAATTTCCAGAAAACTCTCAGTTGTGTGATAGTTTTTAATAAGTTTACCATATCCTTGGGATTATCTCAGTAATGAAGTTTGAAGAACTAAATGGGTATTTTGGTGGTGTGGTTACTACTGTCCACTAAACATTTGCTGGCCACCATGTTGAGCATTGGAGTTTACGGAGCTTCTGGAAAACAGGTACCCAGGAGCCTCCTTTCTCTTTCATTCTCTTTAAGTTTCTTGTGAGATACTGAGAAGTGACTTATGTTTTGGTAGATCCTGACTCAGTCTGTGCTGGTTCTGCCTTTCTAGCTGTTCAGACAGATAGTGAGTCGGTGGGTTGGATGTGTCTGTGGCATTGAGTTTTCTGGGTTCACTGACTTGCCCAAGCTCATGGTAGCATTTGCCTTATGTTTCTTACTGGAACCCATGGTCTCTCTCTCTCTCTCTCTCTCTCTCTATCTCCGTCTTTGGCTTTGGAATGCTAGACTTGTGGCTTCGCAAAGCTTCCAGATGTCCATTGAGCCACTTTCCAGCCCATGGGAGGGCCAAGGGAAGGCAACTCTGGCTTATTCCCACAGCCTCACTGCCACACTCATCAAAGCAGCTTGCTCCTGGGGCCCTGTGAGGGTGCACTGTGCACGCAGTCTGCCCCCTGTTCCTGGTGGGCATCGTGGAAACCCCGGCTGGACCTGGAACATCCCCGAATGCCTCATAACTGGAACTCCACTCCCTAGCTCATGACCTCTGTGCCTCACCACAGCTGCTAAATCCTCTATTTCCAAACTTGGGATGTGCAGGCAAGCCAAGATTTTCCTGATGCCTTTGATCCAACCTCCTCTCAGACACGGATCTATTAAATTTCTTTTTTTTCCACTGGAAACAGTTCCTGGGTATAAAAGATACTCAAATTTATAGATTCCAATCAAAGCCTGCTGACTCCTCTTTTGCTTTTGTCTGATCCCCTCCAGATTCTCTTCCCTCTTTCTTACATGTCTACGCTAAGTTGCAGGGCAGTTGGTACTCAGCACCTGCCCTCCCATCCCCCACGCCCCAGTACTCTTGCAGAAATGTGTGACAAAGCTGGGGATTGAATTCACAGGATATTCACCCAGGGAGACAATAAAGCCCCATTCAGACAGAGAGCTCTACTCATTAATCGTTCACATAATGTGAAAAATAAATGGGGCCTGTTACCATTGATGCTATTAGCATGTTAACTTTCTTTAAACCATTTTAATGATTAAGTAACAATGGATATTGCATTATCAAGTTCTCTGTGTTTGTATATGTTGGCTGGTTCTTTATTGGCTGATCTCTGAGGATGGGGCATGAAGGCAGGAGATGAAGAGCTGAGATTTTGAAGAGCTTTTAACATAACTAAATTTATAAGAAGCAGCTTCTAAAACACTCTTATGAGCTGACTCCCTTAACATAAATAATTCAACTAGTTGTAATTAAATATTCTGACTGAGGTTTTGGTCATTTCCTTTTCATTTAGTTTATTGTACCAAGTTGCAAAGTTGAGAAACATTTTTAAAAATTGAGTATCTCTTAGCATTCAGATAGCTTTTTAAATTCTACTTGAAATGGACACTTCCTGGCTTAAATTGATGTTAGTCTTGGTTAGCTTTCTATTCTGTATCAATGAAAATCATTTGGGACAGGTACTGAGTCTAGATCTACGTCACCAATGCCGACACCTCAAAACACAAGCCTGTGTTGCAAAACTAAAAAATGAAAGAAAGGGTTTTGTCCGAAACACCCAGGCAGCAAAAATTAACGGACACTCAAACCCCTTTCTCTCTGCCAGCCTGGCCAGGTACTTTGTAATGCCTTAGTTAATGGTCACGACATGGCTTCAACGTCGTATTGTCCATTTATGGCAGCTGGGGAAACTGAGGCCCTAAGTATTTGAGTAATGGAGGTCAGCGATTTATCCAGTTTCTCACCACGTAGTCCATGACCTGCCTGTGGCAGGGTCATTCAGGGTCACAAAGCAGATTCGGAGAGCGTCTAGATTTTTGGAACTGGGACACGCAACTTTTCATCTTTGAACTGCCTCCCTCCCAAGACTGTGTAACCGAAGTCGGGTGACCGCGTTTATAGCTGTTTCTTGACGTAGGCGACTTCTGCTTCTGAACAAAGCTGGGTTGCTTTGATTCAGTAAGTTGGAAATTAGTGAGAGGACGGAGCACTGTTTCCTACCCCAGGAGTTCAGACCTCACTGTTTCCATGCCTTTTTGCCGTGAGAATGTCTTGCTGTCTGAGCGACTTAAGTTGTCTGTTGATTTGGACTTACTTTGACTAATGGCAGCTCTTTGGGCTCTTAGAGACCCCCCCTTGCACTGTTAGGTTTTCATGAGGCGTTTGTTGCTGTGTAATAGTCCACGTCCAGTCAGAAAATGGAAACCATGCTAGGCCTTTGGACGGAGGGAGTCCAGCACAGGGGGCTGGTTACACAGACAGTAAGAAAAGGGGATGGTGGCCAATTGAGAGATGCGGAGCACAGGAAGCTTGACAGCAACATAAAGACACTATTGGGTCCACCTTGTCTGGGGGACACCTGGAGGAAGAGTGTTGCCAGAAGCAGCAGCTGGGCCAGCTGGCAGGTTCTAGAAGCTTCTGGGGAGGGTGACAGTCCAGAAGGAGACGTGGCCTGAGGCAGGGTGAGGGATGTATGCCTGGCTCCTCCATTATGAACTACTTGACCTTCCGTGAGTGCCTCTCGTTGACCCAAATCTCCAGAAAGTTGGCCGAGAGACGGAGCTCCCTAGAATGGAGAGCAAGTTGGGGAAGCAAAAGCCAGGGACTGAGTGTGAAGGGCAGGTGTACACGTCCTCCTCAGAGAGGGGGACTGTCCTGTTTCTCTGTCCTGTGCCCGTGTGAGGGAGAGGAGTGATTCTGATAAAGGGCAACCCCACAGCTCCCTGCTGGCCCCTGCTGAGCTCTGATTACGGGGGCAGGGCTCTCCCCTCGTCATAGGCCCTTTTGTGTCCATGGCTCCTAGCTCATAGGCTCAGGCAGAGTCCCAGCATGATCTCGTGCCATCAGGTCCAGGCTGGCCCTAACTTCTAGAAGGTAGGGCCAGAGAGAGAGGAGGGTCAGAGATCCATCCGTAACTCCATGGTTGGCAAGATAATGTTCACATCCTTATCCAGGGAACCTAGTGATTGCATCACCTTACATAATGAAGCGAATTAAGGGGGACAGATGGACTTAAGGGTGTTAACCAGCTGGCCTGAAAATAGAGAGAGGTCAGATTATGCAGGTAGACCCCGTGTCATTACAGGCATCCTTAAACATGGCAGAGGGAGCCAGTGGGTGATACGTGGTAAAGGTTGCCATTCAGATCGAGGGGGGAAAGAACCCCACTTGGGATCAGTCTTAGACAGCTGCCTTTTATCAGAACAGCTTTGCCCTCCGACACAAATCATACTCTAAAATAAATTTCAGATGTGTTCAAGATAGAAATATTGATAATATTACAAATAAATTTTAGGATAGCGGTTTTATATCTTGGAGTAAGGAGGCGTATGTGCTTGAGTAAGACTAGAAACACGAACACATGAAGGAAAGATGGGCCATTGTGCCCACGTAAAAATGTGAGATCCCTGTGTGCCAGGACACCACAAACACAAGTCGGAATGGGAGTGACACACTGCAGCCCACACACAGCACCTGTGATGCGAGGCTGATTGCCTGCTTCCCAGCAGCTAGCCAGGTGGGGAGGACCCATAGGAAGGGTCAGCAGGTACAACGGATGGGCACGTCCTAGACCAGCAAACACATCCGGCCAACGGCATTGGTCATGGCCTGTGAGCTTCCTGGTTCTTGTTGGTGTTGTTTTAACGCACGGTTTGCAGTTTTTACTTCGATTTCTTCCTTCACCCCAACATCCTATTTGAAAGTGTTATGCTTTCTAAGTGGTTGGATTTATTTGGACTCTCCTCTTGTTGGCCTTTTCTGGTTTTATTGAGCAATGGCCAGAAAATATGTTCTGAATGATCTCTGTCCTATGGAGAGCATACACAGCTTATGTTTATTTATTTATTTTTTTAAGATTTTTTTTTTTTTTATTATTTGACAGAGATCACAAGCAGGCCGAGAGGCAGGCAGAGAGAGAGGAAGGGAAGCAGGCTCCCCGCCAAGCAGAGAGCCCGATGCGGGGCTTGATCTCAGGACCCTGGGATCATGACTTGAGCCGAAGGCAGTGGCTTTAACCCACTGAGCCACCCAGGCACCCCACAGCTTATGTTTATTAATAAAATTTTTGTTCGATATTCCTCGAGTACTCTAAAAATGCATATTCTGGTTTGGGGTGTAAACATTTCATACATAGTTATTAAATATTTTACTAAGGTGGTTGTGTTATTCAGGTTCTTAGACCTCATTTTTTTTCCTTTTAATCTATTTCTGAGAAATGTGCTATGATTTTCTCACTTTTTCCTTGAATTTATGGATCTTTTGCTGCAGGTATTTTAGTACTTTTTTTGTGCTTGAGGATATGTAACTGTTGTATTTTCTTTATGCACTCTCTTTAACCAAGATGAGATTACTTGTTTGCTCCACTTAAGAACGTCCACCTTGAATTCTCATGCTGGTCTTGCTATGCCTGCTGCCTCTTAGCATTTCCTCCTGCGTCCCATACATTCCTTCCTCTGCCAGTGTTTCCTGGGTCGTTTGGTTTGGGGTGGGTCTCTTGTACACAGCATATGCTCTTCACCTGTCAGAATAAGTCTGTTAATGGGGAATTTAACCTGTTATGTTTACTCATATGTCTTGAGTTATTCCAGTGAGCATATTTTTAGGTCTTCTGCTTAAATTTTGGACAACCACTAGTCAATGAAAATAAGATATGAAACTTTGAAATTACTAGAGGAGAGAAAGAGAAAGATATCCACCAATGCAGGATGCTTAAGGAGAGGCACAAATCAACAGGGAAGGCAGCGTCCTACACAAAATCCACCTTCCTGGTGACCTTCAGCATGCATTCTCTCCAGTTACCCCGGAAAGGTTTTGTTTCTAAAGATTTTGTTTGAGAGAAAGAGTGCATTAGAGCAGGGGGGAGGGCCAGAGGGAGAGGGAGAAGCAGACTCCCGCACTGAGCAGGGGAGGCGGGGCTGGATGTGGGGCTTGATCCCAGGACCCTGAGAGCATGAACTGAGGCAGACACTTAACCGACTGAGCCACCCCACCACCCCATGCCAAAGGTTTTTTATAAGGCCCTTGGGATTTTAGTTACTGATTTTTTTCTTTTATTAGTGTTAAGTTAGAAGTCCATTCTTCAGCCTTGCATTAAGGGTAGCGGTGACATTCACTTAACCGAGCAGGTGCCGTCTCTGGCTGTGATTTAAGCACCACGTGCAGCCGAGAGATCGCTCTCCGCCCCGTCGAGAGCCCGCAGCACACACTCCTCTGGCTTAGTAGACTTACGCATTTATTCACAACATTCTGGATGTCAGTGAAGTGTCTTTGTGACGGAGCATATTGTGAAATTGGTCCTCTGTTTATGGCGTCTGTTTTATGCCAATATCTGGCAATTCTTTGTTGCCTATTAAATTTTTTATTACATATCCAGATTAATCTGGTGTGAATGATCTCAGGAGCTGTAAAAGTCAGGGCTGCATCTCCCCAGAGTAAACCTCACCCTGGCGGGGAAGGTACTCCGGTAAGTAGGAAGCCCTCCCTTCAAGGCGCTGGTGGGAAGGGCTATGAGCCCTCCTGCTGAGGGCTCCAGGGTCCCCCGCTCCCCTCCACCCCTCCCAGCTCTTAGCCGTTGAGACGCACGTACAGAGGAAAAGCTGGTAGAACAGAGAACAGACACCCGCTTCATCTAAAGTGACAAGTGTCCAGTAAGCCCGAAAGCCTCGTTAGAGTGGTTTCAAAATGTGTACTTTTCTGAATAATAATACCTCTGTGGAAGAATTAGGAAGAATCTGGGTTGAAAAATCTGGGTTGAAGGGTGAGGCTAGCCCTGAAGGTAAGAGGGCCCTCCCTGAAACTGAAGCCCGAGCTGAGGAGCCCACATTGGATTTGATGATTCTCTTGCTGCTGTCGTGAGCAGAGAAGCCAGAAGGGAGAGAGGACCCCGTCCAGCTGGCTGGCGCATGTGGGCGGAAGAGGGCACACGGAGGGAGGCCAGTGGGGGCATCTGCTGTGACCTCAGGAGGTGGGAGATGCCTGTCCTGTTCCTGCTTGTGAGACCGAATAAGATAGGAGTGTCAGGTCCTGGCCGGTCACATTATCGCATCGTCCTCCCTCCAAAAGGGGATAAAGACTGCAGTGAGCTCGCATTGGTGAACGTGGGGAAAACGGAAGTGTCTTGTGTGTGAGCTGAAGCACAACGTGGGGGGAGCCCCTCCCCCATTCCCACACCCCTCCAGCTGACGCTGTGTGGGCTGTGCTGTTTGCACGTGAATCCCCTACCCACCTTTGCACTATCCAGAAGGTTCTCAAAGACCTTTTCCCATGCTGGCGCTATTCCTGCTTCCCAGTGACATCTAGAGGGTTCTTCTCTTACCCCTCTTTCATTCTGAGGGATGCACAAAGGAGGAGATAAAAACACATCGACAGTCCACCTCCTTGGACTGATGAAAGAGGTGACAGGGTGGGTGAGACGTGGATCCCGAGGGAGGTGACAGGACAGGAAACCAACAGTTGACTGAGGATTGTGCACCTGGGAGGCTCAGGAGAAGACGGTGAAGTAGAACCATTTCTACCTTCAGAAATTTTTACGGTCTTGCTGTGGAGACCCCTGCAGTCACGAGTGTCTACGCCCAGTGTTCGGTGGGGACACGGTCCGGTGTGGCTTCTGTCTCTGCTCTTCATGTCAGCCTTTGCATTCTAGAGTGTCTGTGTCCTCCTCTTCTGCTTGATTCTTGTCATCTTTGTGAGATGAGAACTCATGCTGCATCCTCTGTGCACGTCCTTTCAGACCATTCTCGTCTACACCAGCGGTACAGTCCACTGTGTTTTGGAAGAATTCCCTTTGTGTCCTGGGAGCAGCGGTGTTGCCGCTGCTTCTGAATCACTCGAGAGTCCCTTGTTGGTACCATCCTTGGGTGCTGAAATAGACACACAGTGTCCTTTAATCCTTTAGAAGAGGCGCATCCCATGAATTCCCAGAGGTGGGACGTTCAGCTTTGGGCTCCTCTTGTCTCCAGAGCCCTTGTGTGCCTCCGTTGTTAACTCAGCGCCCTGCTCTTTGCCCTGGATACGGCGGCAATTCCCACTCTGGCCCCAGCCC
>ML110320.1:22497-36315 GCA_003697995.1 Taxidea taxus jeffersonii | reverse complement strand
GTCATAAGATTGGGGTTCTTAATCCAGTAGGATTGGTGTCCTTCTATGAGGACGGGAGACAAGAGTTTGCTCACTCACGCACACTGCTCATTCTCCCCACCCACCCCCACCCTACCATGTGAAGCCACAGAGAGAAGTCTGCAAACCAGGAAGAACAACCTCACCAGAAACCAAAACACATCTGACCTTGATCTTGGCCTTCTCAGCCTCCAGAACTGTTAAACCATTGTTTAAAACCACCCAGTATAGGATTTATATTATGCCAGCCCAAAGAGATACACACTTTGTGTCTTGATTTCTCCACCTGTACAACAGGGACCAGCAGGTCTATCTCCTAGGACTATTATGAGAGCAAGGTAACATATGTAAAGTATGGGAACAGATACAGCATATATTAAGTGCTAGGTGAGCAATGTTATAAAGATGAAGACTGTCTCTGTGCTCAAGGTTATGGCCTTAGCTGGGTTTTTAGACAGCCTTGAAAACTGTTACTGCCAGTGGCCAACGCCTACCACTCCATATTCTTCTAGCTTAAGTTTACATTCCTATTAAAGGTTAATTTCCCCAGGAAGGGTAATAGGCACTTATTCCTTAAGTGATGAAAACAGACAGAATGAAAGATTTTAGATATAAGTCCTGAAAAGATAAGAATGGAAGCTGTATAGGGCTGAAGGATTAGCAGGAAGGCTGAAGACCCTGAGATCTACTTCTTCAAAGCATGAGATCAAGGAAAAAGAGTGGAGTGGGTGTGTGACAAGTTAGGCCATTTAAAGGGTAATTGTTAAACTTTGAATTATCACAATTTTTTAAGAGACTTCAACTTTCAAGACTGCATTTATTTGTCTCTAGAAGGTAACCCTGAGCTGGCCTTTTCACTTTTCATATTTGGGGGAGCCTGTAACAGAGAAGAGAGTCCCTTATAAATGGCTAAACAATAAAAACAGATAGTTCCCAAAGAACTATGTAAGAAATGTTTCATTAGTAACCAAAGCTGTTTAAATTGAAAGATAGAATTTTCATAGGTAAAAAACTGTATCATTTTAATAAATCCCACTCTTAGCAAGGATATAGTGAAATTGACCCTAAAAGCTGGTGGTATTATAAGTGGCCTCAAGCATCAAGTCAGATTGTACCTACCTGTGACTCAGGACTTCCACTTCTATGAATCTATCCTAAAAAAGAGAAAGGAAAAGAAAAGGAAAGGAAGAAATAGGTAAATACATCAGGCTATTTGCCATGTTTATGAGAACAAAATACTGAACACAACTTAAGTGTCCAAAAATTAGAAGACCATTCCATTTAATGGACCATTAAAACTTATAATAAAGACTACATGTCAATGATAGAATAAGAAGAAACAGAACACACTGTGGTATATACCTGTGATAATTTCTTAATTCAGTTGTATAAGAAAAAATTTTGGAAGCATTTTAGTATATTTCCAACAGTGGTTTTACTAAGATGGTAAGATCATTTGGGGTCTTAATATTCTGAAATCTCAACTTGAAGAAAAAAAAACCATGATGAAAAACAAAGTCACTCCAATCAATCACTGGATAATAAAGCACTATATTCACATGCTTTAATTCAGTTTATAAAAACACATTTACCTATTTCCTAGTCCAGTCTCATCTATATTTCAAGGGTGAGTTTTGTTAGAATGAAAGGCAGTAAAAAGTTTAACACTATTACCTAAATGCCCTGATTCCATCCTTTACCAACCCAGTGGATACTGGACAAGTTCCTTAACTTCTGTTTTCTAGTTTCCTGATGGGTAAAATGGATATAATTATACAGCACAGGATGGTCATGCAAATTAAATAAGTTAGTATATATACACCACCAGGAATCATGCCCAGCACAAAATAAGTATCAACTTTTCTGATCTTGATCAAGTCCTTCCACTATATACATGATTAAGCTAACACTGGAGTTCTAGTTTAGCTTTAAAAGTTTCATTTTTTAAAAATTTTCACACATCCAGAGTGTGTTAAACCTTAGAGACAAATTCAGGTATTGCTGGGTTTACCTGAAGAGGTAAAGGATAATTTGATCCTATAGCCTAGAGTCTAGTGTATTACAGATCATTGTCTTAGTTTGGTTTTAAGTATTTGCCAGAAAATTCCAGAAATGTAATATTGAAGAACCAGAATATGAAAACTTGCTGGAGATTATTGATGTTGCTTTATTCTCACAGTTCATTAAAAAAAAAAAATGCCTGTTCGCCTCATCTGAATAGTTGAGGGTCCAGGAAGAGGGTGGTCTAAAAAACAGACTCAGCTTGCTACTCAGCCCCTCTGATATGGTGGGCATGCTACTGTTGTTGGTTGTATAGCTGCATGGCTTGACATATCATCCAATGTACCTTACCCTCCACCCACTGAGCCAAGGCTTCGGGGGTGGCGGCAGGGAGAGAGGTAGATAACAACCAGAAGCCCTTGCTTACTTAGCTTCAGAATTCAGTTCCCAGCAATAGTCTGAAAAGCAAGGCTCTCATTTGAGACAAGCTGACTTTGTTGAAAGGGAGGAAAAACACGTGGGTTCTGATGGGCCAGACCTCAGATGGCAGCTCAGGTGGTCACAAAGCAGGGAGGAGGCAAGATATGATGTGGGGAAGAATTCCTACAACCAAAAATGGAGATGAAAGTTGAAACAGCAGGAAGTAGTTATTCAGAGGGGATAGAAATAGTTTGTAGAAGCTGCTTGATCCTTGGAAAGGGGTCCTACACCATGCCATCCTGGGCCTTGACCAAGGGATAGGGAAGAGTTACATAAAGGGACAGAAAGGTAAAGAAGAATCTGAGGAAAGCAAGGATTCATACCCACTTTGTGGGGTATAGCCTTTCACAGGAGTTTAGAGACCACATGCCTGAGGGTCATCATCAAGTATGTACCTGAGGGCAACTGCATAACCCATCTGGGAGTGGGGGAGTCAGGGAGACCAGAAGATGCCTGGGTTCTAAAGGAAGAAAGCCCAGCAAGCCTAGCCTAGAGAAGAGAAGCCACAGTGGGACCAAGGACATCCACAGCAGATGCTAGCTCAACAAGACTGGGGGCCCAAGGACTAGCTGGGAAAATACACATGAGCATTCCCATTCCAGCCTCCATAGTACATACACTCTTTGCTGTACCTAAAGGAGGATGAGAGGATCTCCTAGGAGAGCTGGCATAAGAGGCAAAAAAAAAAAAAAAAAAAAAAAAAAAAGCCCCATGGAACTCTGAACATTAAACAGATACAGTATTTACTCAAAGAAGTACTTACCCTTAATGGGGCAAACCAGTCTTGCCACCATCTGAGTCAGAGGATCTTACTGGGTTCTCAAAAGTAGAATTCAATGTAGAAAGTTACATTTCTTCCCATCTAAATTGTGCTCATAATTGTCAATCCTGCTTCAAAGTGTGAGTTTAGAACCCAGCATTGTGACCATAGCCTTGCCATCTCACATCTACAGGGAGAGCTGCACAGATGATCTTCCAGCAAATGAGCTCCTTTATTATGAGCAGGGCTTTGGCCACCAAGTCCCACATGGTCTGTCTCTTCCCTTGAGAACCAGCTCCAAATTGTATGATGCAGGAAAACTCTTGGGTTCTTCTCACCTCAGAACACCCCAGTGCGGTAGGTGCCCCAGGCCCATCTTCCACACTGGTGTTGCTAGAATGATATATTCTTGGGGACCAAAGTCTTCCAATAAGGAAAGAAGGGATCCAAAGAGGAGTATAAGAGTTCCCCAAAATAATCAAGTTGTATTTATATACCCTACTCTCCCATTGAAAGATCTACCTTTAACACTGTCTTTGGAATTCATTTTATTGCTAGTCCAATACAACGGGATAACTCAGAGATTAGAACAAGCAGAGAAAATGGAGGGTAGGAGGACGCAGTGATTTCCCTCAGGGGCTAGCTTATGTGGTTCCAGTACTCGATGCCACTCTGCTAACCCAAAGAGCAGTCTGTCTCAAGGGAGGTCAGTAGCATATCAGAGAAGTCCTGCCTCTATCTTTGAGAGACCATTCCACTCAATTCTTGCAGTTCTCCTCTGTATCTATGTGGGACCAACGAGATAGGCCTTTTATAAAATTCATATAAATAACCCCTCTGGAAGTCCACTAGTATTAAGACTTACTTCAATTAATTTAACCACCAGGCCCATCATAGGTCAGAGAGATAGAAATTATTAGCTTTCTCAAATTATGTTCAGCTCACTGCCAGAGTTAGGAGCACACACCAGGTAGAGATCTTGTCAAACACACTGAATTTCACACACATACACTAAACCCACTTTTGTGATTGATTTAATTTTTCTGTGGGGACAGAAGATTGAAAGTTACAAAGAAGGAAATCCCCCACTTATTTTCATGAAGAAATTCATTTTCCCTCTAATATTTTCTTTTCATGCTGATCACATGGGGGCCTCAAGAGTCTGCCTTGGGTGCTGCTTGGATCTCTTCCTGAGTAGCTGCAGCCCGGGGCACCCTCCATTAGAGGTGGCATTGCTCTGAGTTTAAATGATCCTGTCTTGTATGCTCCAGGTCTCACCTTTCCCAAGTTCCAGGGAGGACAACCAGCATCCATATCATCATGGCACCACTCCCAAAACCCCCAAAGTTTAGAAGACACAGTAGCATCGTGAGCCAACACAACCACTAGTGCAGACTCATGCTGAGTCCCAGAACTCTTGGTCCAGGGTGGCAAAGTTTAATGCCTAAACTGGTAACGCAAGAAGGAATGGTGGAGCTGACAACCAGAGAGCACCCACCCCATCAAAGGAAAGTCCAATTTTTTAAAATACTCTGCTCGCTAAACCCATGAATATGCCCCACAGGCCACCAGCAAACACTGGGACAGAGAGATGTGTTCCCAGGGAGAAGTCTAGACCACCACACTGAGGTGGAATTTTTTGCTATCGCATATAGCCAGGATCTGGGAAAATGTGAGCTGGAAAGCAGGATCGATGCTTCAAGGCCTTCCCAGGGTGCTAATGAATTCATCCCAGTTGGCTAGACCACCTCACTTCAGAGCTTAAAATGCTAGTAGAAGAAATGTCCCCAATGATTAATTTCACACACAGATTACCACAACTTGCAGACGGGGTAGTGGAAATCTACCACCCATAGAGGACTTCTTCTTTCAGAAACTCTTCCAAGGCATATTTCCAGAACAGGCCAAAATTTAGAAATATGAGATGGTAGCACATCCAGGCACCATAACAGGCACTTATGCTTGTCCACATACTCCTTTCCAAAGTCCCTCTGACTCCAGCACAACTGGTATCTCACTCCACAACACTGAGGATGGTCTTTGTCCAGGGACATACCTCTATAGGATCACAGCCATCTCTGAACAAAATTCAGAGCTTTGTAGGATACAAAATGCCCAAGCCATAAACACAGGTGTCAAAAAAATGTAATAAACAATAGTAGGTCAGTGAACATCTGTAACCCAGCCCAATCCCAAAACAACAAAATCCTACACCTTGAAAGTCCAATTCTGAATGATTCTTGTCAGGACCTTGAGATTGATCCCTATCCCTACCAATGCCAGATGTTGTGGCTTCACACAGCTCATGGCCCTCTCCATTTGCACACATTACTTGCTGATTCAGTCCCCAAGTGAAACTGCTCTGGTCCCAAGAGTTAATCTCCATGCCTACCATCAGCAAATTCTTATGTACTTCATTTGGGATTTTTGCCTCTCAGGAATGTTGTTGATCTTGCACAGCCTATTCTGACTCCATCCTCAAATCCCCAACAATGCCCATCTCTGCCAGCCCCAGGATTCCACTCCTCAGTTCCTCTCCAAGGGCAGGAAGAAGGGTGCCATGCCTGCAAACTGAATCTGGAGGGGGCTTACCTCCCAGATCCTAAGCTCCTTTGCATATAGCAATTCAGTCCAACGAGTCACATCGGTAATATCCAGGTTTCCAGTTAGGGTATCTGGCCAGGACCCTGAAACCCTATATAGTCAGTAAACTGCACTGCACCATTATGAGAATTGTTTGGCAAACAAAGACTGGGCTGAGCTTTGTTTCCCTGGCCCCTCTCACTCCATTCTGGTTCTTGATTGTAAAATGCAAACTTTTATAAAGTTATTACAAGTTATTTTGAATAATTGCTCAAGCCACATGCCAATAAGGATCTCAGAATTAGACCTATTAACAAGGAGAAAACTAACCAGAAAGATAGTCACACAGTAGCACTTCAAAGAGGAAAAAAAAATCACCTCCCCCTTTCCATCCTGAACAATTCAGTCCTAATGCTATCAGCTCACAGTGAGGTAGGAGGATCCACAGTGGCCCTGAGTGAAGTTCTGGAGGCTGAGCAGGGTGAGGATAGCATCCACACATGGAGATGACCATGTCAGAGACCCAGCAGATAAGGGAAGTGGCTACACAGCAGGGTGGCCCAGTGGAAAGTGGCAAAGTCCAACCAGCAGGAAAGGGACTTTGGAAGGGTGGCCTGGCATGGATTCAGACCCAAGCCAAATAAGAAGGGTGCTCAGGCAGAGCAGCAGGGTAGCATGAGGAGAAGACGCCCATGCCAAATCCAGCAGGCATGCATGTGTGTAGGTGACCTCACGTGGTGAGCCAGAGTCCCAGCAGAATGAGGAGACGTCCACATATGCAGTGAGAGATGGCCTGAGTAGAACGTCGAAACCAGGGAGAGGGTTGTTTTTTTTTTAAAGAGTGATTTTTTTTTTTTTTTTTAAGATTTATTTGACAGACAGAGGTCACAAGTAGGCAGAGAGGCAGGCAGAGAGAGAGAGGAGGAAGCAGGCTCCCCGTTGAGCAGAGAGCCTGATTCAGGGCTCGATCCCAGGACCCTGGGATCATGACCTGAGCTGAAGGCAGAGGCTTTAACCCACTGAGCCACCCGGGTGCCCCAGGGAGAGGGTTCTTATGGCCAGGCAGCTTGTCATGGGTACTGTTATGGGCTGAATTATGTCCCCTCACAATTCATATGAAGTCCTAACCCCCATACCTCAGAATGTAACTATATTTGGAGATAGGGCCTTAGAAGGGGTAATTAAGTTAAAACAAAGGGTGTGGGAGTTGGGGGGGAGATGGGCTAAATGGGTGATGAGTATTAAAGGGGCCACTTGTGATGAGTACTGGGGGTTGTATGTAAGTGATGAATCACTGAATTCTCGTGCGATTTTATTTCTGGACTATACATAAACTAAAATTTAAATTAAAAATCAATAAAATATAATGAAGGGTGGGCATCAATCCAGTATGACTGGTGTCCTTATAAGAGAAAACTGGGGCACACACATGCAGAGGAAAGGACATTTACAAGCCAAGGAGATGGGTCTCAGAAGAAACCAAATTTGCCAATGTCCTGATCTTAGATTTCCAAACCCCAGAACCATGAGAAATAAATTTCTGTTGTTTAAACCACTTAATCTATGTATTTTGTTATGGCAGCCCTGGCAATACAGGTGATAAAGCCCAAAAGGGGTGAAGAGAAAAGTCATCACAGGGGAGACAGCACAGAGAGGAGAAGTGAGTTACACATGCGGTATCCTTGTTGAAAGATTCATTCCAAGACACATGCGGTATCCTTGTTGAAAGATTCATTCCAAGGCTCAGGGTGGGAAAGTATATGATGTTCAAGCTCAGAACATCTTCTGCCAGAAAGGAAGTGATCAAAAAAGTGACAGATCAAATAGAAAACTAGCCCATTTGAAGGGGCTTTCACTGGCCATGATGAGGACAATTTGATTAACAAAATAAATTGTGAACTACTATGATATTATGATGGTAATCTACTGAATTAAATGGAAAAGTATGTGTCTATCATATAAAATATAAATGAATATAGAAACAACCAAAATGTTCTACAATTAAAAAAAAATGGGGCATCTGGGTATCTCAGTCAGCTAAACATCCAACTCTTGATTTCATCTCAGATCATGATTTCAGGACCATGAGGTCAAGCCCTGCATTAGCTCCATGCTAGGCATGGAGCCTGCTTGGGGTTCTCTCTCTCCCTCTTCTTCTTTCCTTCTTTCCCTCTCTCTCCTTCTCTTAAAAAAAAAAAAAATTCTACAGTAAGTAAATGGTTAAATTGTGGCACACCCATCCCATGAACTAATACTCAGCAATGAAGAGTGGAGTAGACTTTCAATACAACCACTGGGATGATTGTATTTGCACTGTAAGGGCACTGTGCTAAGTAAAAAGGCCAGATTCTAAAGAATACATACTGCACGATTCCATATAGTATAGAACATTCCCCAAATGATAGAGAGATGGAGAACAGATTAGTGGTTGTCAGGAGGGTAAGAAGAGTGGAGATGTGGGTGCCGTGGGCAGGGAGCAGGCAGGAGACTTTTATGGGGGTGGAATAGTACTAGATCTTCCCAGGAGTGGTGATTCTGCAAATCTACACATGTGATAAAATGACAGGAAAGTATACACACATAGTACCAATACCGATGTTCTTGTTTCGACACTGTCCTATAGTTACAGAAGACATTGTTACTAAGGAAGACCATGTTAAGGATGCATGGGACTTCTCTGTACTATCTTTGTAACTTCCTGTGGGTCTGTAATTATTTCAAAATAAAAAGTTTCACAAATATAGAATGTTTGATGAAGAATAGGATATACAGATAGTTTCAAAACACCGTCACACAAAACACAGATCACAAAGGAGAAAAGCTAAACTTTAAAGTAGAGAGGCCTGGCAGTCATCACATTAAGCAAATGATTGAAGTGAATATCCTTAGTAATAGAACAAATTAAAATGTACTCCATCCAATAGGACAATGAGTAGAAAACAGCATCACTTCTGTAATATTTCTGCCAAAGACTCATGTCTGAATCTAACTCAGGAGGAAATAGACAAACCCAAATCCAACATTCTACAAAACTGGCCTATAATCTTCAAATGTGTCAAGGTCACAAAAGTCCTGGAAAGACCAATAAAGTGCTCCAGACAGCTGGAGGCTAAAGACATATGGCAGCTAAATGCAACTCGTGATTCTCAGCTGGTACTTCTGCTAGAAAAGACTTTCAGACTGTTGGTGAAAACCTGAATGGAGCCTGAGGATTTTGTGGCAGTAATGCCACAACACTGACTTCCTGATTTTGACAGTTACACTGTGGTCTACAAGAGAATGTCCCCATTTATAGGAAATGCACACTAATTAGGGGTGATGGGGCAACAAGCTGGCAACTTACTCTCAAATGGGACAGGAAAAAAGTTATCTGTACTCTACCTGCAACCCCTCTGTAAGTTGTTTCAGAATAAATGCTTTTATGTTAACAATAAATTATTTAGATGTCAAAGAATGAGAAACCCTTCACAAAACTGATGAAATCCTAGAACATTTCTGCAAAAATGGCACTCTTTACCTTCAGGTTTGGGAAATCACACTTGACAGAGGGCACATGCATATCCAAAAAATCTCAGAGACGTGATTCTTTGTTCATTCTAAGAATTAGCACGGTCTTCAATTTAAACTGCATTAGCTAAAAGACTGAAATGTGTGTACCTCCCTTTTTTTTTAAAGAAAGTTCTAGTTAGAACTTTTTTGTGTCTTACTAGAAAATGTCAGTTCCCAACTTTAAATCTACTTACTATAAATGGCCTATTTCCAGAATCAATAACCCTTGGAAAACAAGGACATCCTGTACATCCTTGTTGCTGGTGATTTCAAGTGTAAGCCTACTCTCTTTCCATTCAGATTCTGGTCCCAGCCCAAAAGGATTGGCAGGAAGTTGCAGCCAGGCTCACCATGAGAATGACATGGTAATACCTACCTGCTAAAAACCAGTAAGGATTAAATGCAAGTAAAAGTCTTGCCTTGGGACGCCTGGGTGGCTCAGTTGGTTAAGCAGCTGCCTTCGGCTCAGGTCATGATCCCAGCGTCCTGGGATCGAGTCCCACATCGGGCTCCTTGCTCAGCAGGGAGCCTGCTTCTCCCTCTGCCTCTGCCTGCCTCTGTCTGCCTGTGCTCGCTCCCGCTCTGACAAATAAATAAAATCTTAAAAAAAAAAAAAAGTCTTGCCTTAATACACAGGACATATTGAAACTAACATTACTATTATTAACAGAGAGCATGTTCAAGGTTCAGCTCAGGTGATATCTTCATCCTTACCTCGTTCTCAGTCATTTCCTGTCAGCTCATGTAGTAGCCTTGGGGATTTTGTTGCCTAAGGGTTGACTGGCAAGGGAAGGTTTGATTTATAGGTCAAGTGGCCAGAATATGAAAATCTAAAACTGAACATGTACAAAAGTAGAACCCTTAGAAAACAGTAATCAAGTCAGAAATCAACAAAACAAAGAGGCAACCCACAGAATGGGAAAGGATATTTACAAATGACACTACTAAGGGCTGATATCCAAGATCTATAAAGAACTTCTCAAACTCAACACCCAAAAAACAAATAATCAAGTCAAAAAATAGGGAGAAGACATGAGTAGACACTCTCCAAAGAAGACATACAAATGGCTAACAGACGCATGAAAAAGTGTTCATCATCATTAGCCATCAGGGAATTTCAAATCAAAACCGCAATGAGATACCACCTTTTGCCAGTTAGAATGACAAAAATCGACAAGGCAAGAAACAACAAATATTGGAGAAACTGTGGAGAAAGGGGAAACCCTCTTACACTGTTGGCAGGAATGCAGGTTGGTATAGCCACTTTGGAAAACAGTGTGGAGATTCCTCAAAAAATTAAAAATAGAACTACCCTATGACCTAGCAATTGTACTACTGGGTATTTGCCCCACAGATACAGATGCAGTGAAAAGAAGGGCCATATGCACCCTCAATGTTCATAGCAGCAATATCTACAATAGCCAAACTGTGGAAGGAGCCAAGATACCCTTCAACAGACGAATGGATAAAGAAGATGTGGTCCATATACACAATGTAATATTACTCAACCATCAGAAAGGATGAATACCCAACTTTTGCATCAACATGCATGGGACTGGAGGAGATTATGCTGAGTGAAATAAGTCAAAGAGGGGCACCTGGGTGGCTCAGTGGGTTAAAGCCTCTGCCTTCGGCTCAGCTCATGATCCCAGGGTCCTGGGATCAAGCCCTGCATCAGGCTCTCTGCTCAGCAGGGAGCTTGCTTCACCCTCTCTCTCTGCCTGCTTCTCTGCCTACTTGTGATCTCTGTCAAATAAATAAAATCTTAAAAAAAAAGAAATAAAAGAGAAAGTCAATTATCATATGGTTTCATTTATTTGTGGAACATAAAGAATAGCATGGAAGAATTAGGAGAAGGAAGGGGAAAATGAAGGGGGAGAAATTGGTGCGGGAGACAAACCATGAGAGATTATGGACTCCGGGAAACCAACTGAGGGTTTTAGAAGGGAGTGGAGTGGGGGGTGGGTAAGCCTGGGTTCACCATGGGTGAAGCCAGGGGTGATGGCTATTAAGGAGAACACAGATTGCATGGAGCACTGGGTATTATACACAATGAATCATGGAGCACTTCATCAAAAACTAATGAGGTACTATATGGTGACTAACATAATTTAAAAAAATATATTAAACTAAAATGGTCTAATTTTTATAATTCATTCATTTTTGGTTCATAAATTTAGGAATTCCTTATATGTGAGACCCTAAAATTATGAAAATATTTTTAAAACAAAGTATGAAATTTGATAGTATGCATATTTGACCTAAGACAAGACAAAAGTAATTTTGGTTTAGGTCCTAAATCAGCCCTTTTTTTCCTGGTATTCTGGTATAATTAATCTATGTGAATCATAATCTTGTTTAGTAATTTGGTTTCGTTTTTTACTCTGGTTTGAAAACTATAGTTTAATGATATCTTCAAATTTTATTTTGTCACCACAAAAATGTTTTGAATAAGAGATATAAATTTAAAATTATAAATAATGCAAAAAAAAAAAAAAGAAAGAAAAAGAAATGGCAGTCAAGACCAGCCAATCACAAGGAAGCCTGTAAGACCTCAAACCAGAGTAGAGCATTATTAAGGGCCAAGTGGATAAACTCGGAGCACAAACAGAGCTAGGATGCCTGTGGCTTATTGTTGATTGCTCACCAATCAATATTGATTACCCGTGATGAGCCAAGAAGATTGAATAACATGTCCAAGTGAACACTGACAGGCCAAACACTGTACTAGACACCTGACAGGATTCCATTTAAGCCCCTAATTTCCTGATGGACAAGGTAGGTACAATTATCATTTCTATTGCCACAGATGAGAAAGCTGAGGATTAGAGAGATTCAGTAGCTCACTCAAGGATGCACGACTAGCAAGGGGTAAAACCAGCATTTGAACCCCTGTGTGTGTTCTCTAGAACCTGCATTTGACTGCTGTTCTAACCTGCCTCCCACCACCAACCGTCATTTGTGACTTCACAGCTCCCGTTGTCCTATACATTGCACTATGCAGCTTGCTTATTACAGTATGCTTGGCTCCAGTTCCTACAAGCCGTTGTTCCTATAGTAGTTGTGCTGGAGAATGGACCAATGGGTCTCGTCAGAGTGACAGCGAGACACAGCAAGGGCCAACTGTCTACATTGTGGACTTGGAGAGGCAGGCTGTGCCTAGCAGCTTTATCAGTGTGGCAAAGAAACAAGAGCTTTATAATAAACTCTTGTTTGCACTTAGAAAATGCACCTTCCTACAGCAAGCAACTGAAGGTTGCTGGAGGGGAGGGGGTAGAGGGATGGGATAACTGGATGATGGGCATGAAGGAGGGCATGAGATGGAAGGAGCACTGAGTGTTGTATGCAACTGATGAATCGCTGAACTCTACCCCTGAAACTAATAATATACTATGTTAGTTAATTGAATTTAAATTCTAAAAAAAAAAAAAAAGAAAATGTTGCCTTCCCACAAGGCCAACCAAAAAATATGTATGCATGCATGTGCCCACATGTGCATGGTTATGTGGGATCACCTTGGATCTTTATGTATGGCAAGCTACTTCTTTTTCTGAAGACCTCAGAATTAGAAAAACTTTAAGATTTTATTTATTTATTTGTCAGAAAGAGAGAGAGAGAGAACAAGCAGGCAGAGTGGCAGGCAGAGGCAGAGAGAGAGAAGCAGACTCCCTGCTGAGCAGGGAGCCCAATGTGGGACTCGAGCCCAGGACCCTGGGATCATGACCTGAGCCTAAGGCAGTGGCTTAACCGACTGAGCCACCCAGGTGTCCCTAAAAAAACTTTTGATGAATTAATTAGGGTCATAAAAAAGTAAACTTATGTCTGTACTGGATAACTCTTCAAGCAACTCTCCTTGAGTTGCTTACCAATTAACTGGAAACATAATAACAGATTTTCCAAACTAGCAAACTCCACTTTTCCCACCTAGGTACTTTCACAAAATGATCTTATTTCAAGCATCTTTTAGCCTGGAAAATTCCATCCACCTCAAGGAAAATATTTTGGGTTTTTTGACATCAACGTGGCTATTTAAGAAGAAACACTTTACCAGACTCCTGGTTGGGGAGATAACTCCAGTCATAGACATCACACTCTGGCGACAAGTATATACTGACTCACCACTGCCACCATCTGCCCAGGGCCTTTCCTCCTCATTCTTCAAGCCCACAGTACAGCTGGCATGCTGGGTGATGTTTCTGGATAGGTCTCCAGCCAAGGATATAGGCGCCTCAGAAGGATTGTTCCTATAGTTCTGGCGATCTGGATTTTGTCTCTAGAAATCATATTTAGTTGTCAAACAGTAGACAGTCAGGTTTTGAAGATCAAAGTCAATATATTTTAAAATTTTAATCAATGTAGTTTCATTTAAGTGATAAGGGCAATCTTAAGTTATTATGGGTGAAAAGAAAATCATTACTCAATAGACT
>ML110319.1:21100-34846 GCA_003697995.1 Taxidea taxus jeffersonii | reverse complement strand
GTCTCTCCTTTTGGCCCCACATCACTCTGTCCTTTACCATTTGTAACATCTCCAGGGTTTTGCTAAGTAAATTTGTTTCTTCATTGATGACAGCTCCTTCTCCAAATATCCTGTGTGGTCATTTCCTTCATTCTACTTCACTGATCTTTGCTTCATCTTCCAGAAGTTTGTTTAAATCTCTCTTTTGCTGCTATTCCCCTCTCATTCTGTGTTCTGTTGGTTGATAATGATTTACTTTACTGTAATACTAAAGACATCTCAGGAGTAAGGGAAGATCAGTTTATTTGTTTAGTTTGTTATCTTGAATGTGAAGTCCCATGGTACTTTACTCATATTGGTATTATGGAACTTTGATATATAAAAAAGTCATAAAGTAATGTTATTTATTAAAAATAACAAGTTAAAATTAATGATTTATTATTAAATTTTATATTTCTAGTCCCTCGTATGATAACTTATATTTCACCAAATATTTAGCTAATAATTAAATGAGTTAATTTACATACAGAGTTTTAAATCACTTTGTAGGTAAGATGCCTATTCTGACTCAACTTTGCTGAGTTTATGGTACCTAAGTCTCTGAACCACAGTTTATTCCTCTGTATTTTCAAGGAATTAATTGGCAACAAGATCACATAATTAGAGTCACATCAGGAATTAAAACACTTGAAATTAAGTTTTCAAAGTGACAAATGCTTATACCAAAATGATGAAAGGGATTTTTAAAAATTTTTAAATAATTGAAGTCTTTAACAGCTACTTGATGGGAAGGAATAGCATCACTAATTTCTGCCCTAAATGAAGAAATAAAAGTAAACATACTTAAAATGACAAGGTTAGTAGAGATAGACCGGGTTATATTTATTTTGACATTTGAAGAAATAGGGTTTTTCATTTATATTTAAATAAAATACTTAAATGGTGTTGTTTAAGTGAGAAATGGGCGCCTGTCTAGCAGAAAGTAAAAGCAAGAATTAGTGGCAGATGGCGCTCATTGAGTTTACTCATCAAGGCAACAGAATTGTCAGAATTGCTTTTCCTACTCATAAACTTTCTACAAACCTAGAGACTTTGTGAGATCATTGGAACAAGTTGTAAATAATTTCCTTTCTTCCACTCAAACACTAATTGAGACCATTCTCCTTTATATTTAAGTAGAATTTGATACATATACACAAAACATTTTCTATGATAGAAGTTAAAGTCTGATTTTCTTCTGAAAACCCATAATGTTACAATTCAGGAGAATATAGACTTTTATTTCTCCTTTTGTTTGACGTTTATAATAATAACTCCAGAGTCAGTGACATGTGTAATAAGCTTACTCTGGTGTTTTATGAAAATTGAATTACTGACCACAGATCTAAGTGTTATGGGTAGATCATTTAGATCAACCTATGAATGAATCTTTGTATATTTTATAAAGATTTCAAATAAAACACATTATTTATCTTAACTGTTAACATAGAATGAGTATATTCCAGAGGGAACGTTGGGCAGTATTATCTCAAATTCCTCATAGTTTGATGTCTATCAGTGGCTCAATTTATAGGCGCTATACTTACAGAGGACTGCAATTTATTTATGTAAATCAGGAACTCTTAATCAGGGAGCTTTAGATGAATTTAGATGAATTTCAGAGTTTGTTAACCCCCTGAAATTATAGCCCTAATTTTGGGTATATGTGTCTCCTTCTGGCAGTTGGTACCTTGCTCTTACCAAATTCTCAACAATATCCATACTTATTTATTTTTTTTAAAGATTTTATTTATTTGTTTGAGAGAGTGAGTGAGGGGGGAAGGGCAAAAGGAGAGGGAGAGAGAATCCCAAGCAGACTCTGCTGTGAAGCTCTATGTAGGACTTGATCTCACAACCCTGAGATCATTATCTGAGCTGAAATCAAGAGTCTGATTCATCCAGATGCCCCAACAAGATCCATATTTAAAAATGGTTAAGGTGGTGCCTGGCAACAATCAGTTTGTTCTCTGTATTTGAAAGTCTGATTCTCCTTTCTGTTTGTTTATTCATTTGTTGTTTTTTTTTTTTAGTTTCCACATATAAGTGAAATAACATGGTATTTATCTTTCCCGGTCTGACTTACTACACCTAGTATCTATGTTGTCCATCCATGTTGTCACAAATGGCAAGATCTCATCCTTTTTTATGGCCATATAATATTCTTCTGTGTGTGTGTGTGTGTGTGTGTGTGTATCACATCTTTGTTATCCATATAATGCATCTTTGGAAGATTGTTGTTATTTTCTTGGTATGATGCCACCAGCCTATTTTGAAGAATATTTCAAGAAAGAGTCATATCATGCCATTCATTCACTCATTCATTCAGTTAATATATGGAAAGCACCTAGTAGGTGAGAGGCAGTCTTCTATGGGTGAAGGATATAATGGTGAAAAGGAAATAGTGAAAAACAAAAACATCCTGAGCACCTGGGTGGCTCAATTGGTCAAGCAACTGCCTTCAGCTCAGGTCATGATCCTGGAGTCGCGGGATCGAGTCCCACATCGGGTTCCCCACTTGGCAGGGAGTCTGCTTCTCCCTCTGACCTCTCCCCTCTCATGCTCTCTCTCTCTCAAATAAATAAATAAATGAATAAATAAAATCTTTAAAAAAAAAGACATTTTCTTAAAAAAAATGTCTTGGTCTAATGGAATCTACATTCTAGTGGGGAGAGTTAGGCAGTAAGCAAGAAAAACAAGAAGTCATATTCACATTAGATAGTGTGAAGAAATAAGGAGAAATAAGAAATTCCGCAGAACAGCAGAGATGGCATGTTTGGGTGGGGAAGGTGTTGAAATATTAGATGGGCTAGCAGAGAAGGCTCTGAGAAGGTAACTTGAATTAAGGAAGAGCAGTAGTTGATGAGAGCAGAGGGGCCATCGAGATCCAGGACCTTGTAGTTCTGTGTAGGACTGAGACTTGTACTCAGAATGAAAAGGAAAAAGTACTGTAGTGTTTGGGGCAAGACAGACATGATAAAGACCACTCTGGCTGCTGCATTGAGAATAGACGGAACTGGAGCCTAAGGCCAGCAGCAGGGAGACAAGGTAGGAGGTGCTCTGACTGGGGAAGAGATGATGATGGCTTAGAATAGGGTTGTGGTAGTGGAGGGGCTGAGAAACTGTTGAATTGTTAAGTTCCTGTGAAACTCTGGTACGGTTAGGATGCTTATGAGGATGTTACCTATTTTGAAGTTACTCAGGCAAAAATTTCTTTCTGTTCTTAGTGTTAAACGATTATTTGAACATTTCCCCTAAGCTGTTGGTTTCATTTTAGTATAAAAGTACTCTGAATATATAATTGAACAATTTGATCAGAAGAAAGCATAAAGGAAATTAATAGTTCATCTTTAAAAAGGGAATTCAACTTAATGGCATTTTGTACATTACACTTACTTTGGTTAGCTTACCGTTAGTTTTCGCTTTGCTTGATTTTTTTTTTTTACTCACAGCTTAAAAACGTCTGCCTTTTTTTTTTTTTTCGGTATTATTTGTGTTTCTGTAAACCTCTTTATATATTCCTTTCTGGTACAATGTAGGGTCATATAAATATTTGTCTCATTGAGTCTATATAAGGGACCATATCTCACACTCTCTTCAAGGTTGCATCTATGCCCTTTTCATTGTTGTGCTTGTTCCTCTGTTACATAAGAGTGAAATCTGCCTGCAAGAATTCAAACCGTAAGAATAGTTTGTGTTTTGCATGGAACATGAAATAAAAGAATGCTTGTCTTATATAAGCAAGAACAACTGATCTGTTTGGTCATTTGACTCAGAAGATCAGCTGAGTTAAAAGTGAGTCAAATCAATTGTTGGCCTGAATTATTTGCCACCAGTTGGTTCATTCAAAAACACTTAGTCTAATGATATGTTGTATCTGTGACACATCCTGATTATGAAACTTGCTCTTAGGTTTATTTTAAGAGATTTTTTTTTTAAGTTTGAATTTAAATTCCAGTTGGTTAACAGGCAGTGTAATAATTAGTTTCGGGTATAGAATATAGTGTTATAATACTTCCGTACCACAGCCTGTGCTCATCACAGCAAGTGCCCTCCTTAATCCCCATCCGTTATTTCACCCATCCCCCCAGCAACCTCCCCTTAGGGGAGAATTTTGTATCAGAAACAGGTATCGGGTGCCTGGGTGGCTCAGTGGGTTAAGCCCCTGCCTTCGGCTCAGGTCATGATCTCAGGGTCCTGGGATCAAGCCCCGCATCGGGCTCTCTGCTTAGCAGGGAGCCTGCTTCCTCCTCTCTCTCTGCCTGCCTCTCTGCCTACTTGTGATCCCTGTCAAATAAATAAATAAATAAATAAATATTTTTAAAAATATTAAAAAAAAAGAAACAGGTATCAAAAAATACATATGATTAGATAATAAGGAGTCCAAAGACCAAATGGATGTTTAGAAATCCTAAAGACACATTGTGATATCCATGTATAAGAAATCAAACTTCTGATGAAAACTGAGAGGCTGAAAAACAAATTTATCAGACAGCAAAATGTTTATGCTCATCCCTTTTCTTCCCGAGCATCATTAAGTCATGAACTAAACAAACATGTTTTCCTGTTTACTCATCCATGTGGTACCAATTTTCAGATGTGACTTATGAGACATGTTTCTCACTTCATATCTTATAATATTCTTTGTGGTAAAGCTGTGAGTTCTGCTTTAAAATAAAATCTCTCAGAATCATGGGAAGCTCTGAAAGGTATTATGGAGCTCATTCTATCAGGGGGATTTGTATACAAGAACCTGAGGTCTAGAGTGTTGAAGTCCCAAGTCCTACAGCTGATTAGTCGGAGAGTCTAGATCAACATTCAAGACTCCTGACACCTAATTCAGAGCTTTTTACCTCAGATTAACTTTGTGTAGTGAGCTGAATCCCCAGTTTGAGGTAACAAAAAACACTGGAACAGCAAAAGCGTTTAGGCTCTCAATCTAATTCATGATGTCCTAGTACAAATATCTTATTCATGATGTATTTCAAATTGAGTAGACTTCATGGGAAAGCTTATCTCTTGAAGTCAGCCTATCATTTGGATATATTAAGCCATCAACCTTTCTTAGATTACTCTGATAACTCTCCAATGTGAGTGTTACTGCATCTGCAACTAGGAAACTAGGGGTTTCCAAAAGTATACAGGGTAATTTCCTCCTCTTTATTGGAAATAAATATACAGTCATTACCTATGCTATAACTGTTTGGCTTTGTAGTAGTATCACAGTGAATGTAATGGCTTTAGAAAATAAGAGAAATTTAAGAGTTGAGTATGAAAAAAATTAATGTTCGATCGTGTACATATTGAATTAGCCTTATGAACACTTCTGTTTAGTTAAAAATTTGGTCTTATCCTATGATGCCTTCCCTGGTTTGTCATGGCATGAAGGAACATTTAAAATTTTTTGAATATACTGTATGTGAATATATGGCTAATATTATATTTTAAGCATGTGCACAGGAATGAATCTATAATGTCTGGCTCTACTTTAATGTGAAACACTTCTGATATTGATGCACAGTATTATAGAGGATTAAAATTTAAAGACTTATTCATAATCCTTTTTCCTTTTATATTTTCCCAGACAGCTTGTAGAGATCGATGTCGGGTGTTTTTGTGTGTTGTGTGTTATTTGTTTTAGATGTACTATTTTTCAGGTCTACTTCTCTGAAGTAAGATGACTTGTCAAAAATTCTGTGTGGCTTTGTTATATTGGGGTAAGTAATTTGCTTTTTAAATCTCCACATATAAGGGATTTTGCCCTTAGAGATGCTGTTTCTTTTTTTGGCTAGCAGAATGTCCCCTGTCTGCGTTAGAAATTCTCATGCTTGTGATTAAGAATACAAACCAAGGGGCACCTGGGTAGCTCAGTGGGTTAAGCCTCTGCCTTCGGCTCAGGTCATGATCTCAGGGTCCTGGGATCGATCCCTGCATCGGGCTCTCTGCTCAGCTGGGAGCCAGCTTCCTCCTCTCTCTCTGCCTGCTTCTCTGCCTACTTGTGATCTCTATCAAGTAAAAAAAAAAAAAAAAGAATACAAACCAAACCAAAGTGTAAGGGTGAAAATGAAAAAAACCCTTCCCAATCTCCTGGGGACAACCTGACATTTAGCTTTCCAGAACTGTAATACACAAACACACACAATTTGTATCTATGGTTGCGAAAATAGAGTTGGTCTCTATCTATAGTTCTGTTATTCTTTTTCTGCTTAATAGTTTTTCAATTTATCATGACAGCTTTTTTTTTTTAACTGAGTACTTACTGATATGCTTATTCATTTAATGGTTGCATAGCATAAGTTGCTATGGTTGCATAACCATACGGTTATGGTTGCATAACCATTAAGTCATGAACTTATGACTCTACCTTAAATTATTAATTTACTAGAACAATTCCCCATTGATAGACATTTCTTTATCTGTAACAAATAATGCTGCATTGAAATCCATGCATATATCTTTGTATATTTGGGAGGATATTCCTATTGATTAATTATTAAAGAGGAATTTCTATGTTAAATAGTATGCACATTTAAAAATTTGGTAGGTACTGGGGCCTCAGTGGGTTAAAGCTTCTGCCTTCGGCTTGGGTCATGATCCCAGGGTTCTGGGATCGAGCCCCACATTGGGCTCTCTGCTCAGCGGGGAGCCTACTTCTTCCTCTCTCTCTGCCTGCTTCTCTGCCTACTTGTGATCTCTGTCAAATAAATAAATAAAATCTTAAAAAAAATTTGGTAGGTACTGTAAAGTCTTCTCTGCAAAGCCATGTACCATATGCAGTACCAACACAAATACATGAATCCTATCCCATGGTATTTCTGTCAAAGATGTGTATTATCGTTCTTCTACCTTTTTGCCCCATCAGATAAGGAAAACATGACATCTCATTTCAGTTTTATTTACTCAATTATTTGTGAGGTTGAGCACTGTTTATAGGCCTTTTATATTTCTTATGCAATTTCTAAATCATCTATTTTGACCATTTTGTTGCTAGATTTCATCTTCGTGCGTTTTCAAAATTTCTAAAATATCACTGATATTCAGCACTGTATTAGTCAGTGTTCTCCAGAGAAACAGAACCGGGAAGATTTATAGAGCGAGATAAAGAGATTTATTATAAAGACCTGGCTCACAATATGGTAGAGCTTGGGAAGTCCCATGACCTTTGGTTGGTCGGCTGGAGAGCCAGGAGAGCTGATGGGATACTTTCCAGTCTGAATACTGGCAGGCTTGAGACCCAAGAAGAGCTTATGATCAGTTTGAGTCCAAAGGAAGGAAAAGACTGAAGTCAGGCAGGCAGCTAGATTTCCCTTTACTTCAGCCTTTTTGTTTTATTCAAGTCTCCAAGTGATCCATAAGGCCCATTCATGTTTCCATGGTAGGGAGGGCAATCTGCTTTTCTTATTGTACTGATTCAGATGTTCATTTAATCTACAACATCCTCACAGACACACCCAAACTGTTAGACCAAGTGACTGAGCACCCTGTGACCCTAGACAAGTTGACACATTACCATAATCATCACAAGCCCTTAACCATTTATTATGTTTTGCAGATTTTTTCTTCCTGCCCACTGTTTGCTGCTTTGTCTTCTTTTATAGTACAGAAAATTTATTTATGCACACTAACATATATAACATGCATATAACATATAACATGCATGTATAGAAGCATGATATGGTGACACTTGAATGTTTAAATTTAGTAAATGTAGCATTATTATATTATAAATGTATAATATCAGATAATAATGAAAACTCTCTGTATCAAGGAGCAATTTACTTGGTGATAATACATAAAATACATCGCTATGACACAGAATAATGGATTTATTCTCAGGTGGAAGGGAGATGCCATTTTAAATGCTATTCTCCATTATAACTCCAGTAGACAATGACAAGTGTAATGTTCTAAGGGGTATTATCAAGTCATGGTGTTTATGTTGAATACTTCATCTTGAATATCACCAGAAGACTTAAATGTATACTAGTCTTCCTTCTATCCACTGCAAGAGTATCTTCAAGTGAAAGCTCACAGATAATTTTTTAATGTTATGATTTTAACTATTGTAAATCATAGTATGTTTCTCTTTGAAATTAGTTACCCATTGCCAATGACTTTTTTTTAAAGATTTTATTTATTTATTTGACAGAGATCACAAGTAGGCAGAGAGGCAGGCAGAGACAGAGGAGAAAGCAAGCTCTCTGCTGAGCAGAGAGCCTGATGTGGGACTTGATCCCAGGACCCTGAGATCATGACCTGAGCTGAAGGCAGAGGCTTTAACCCACTGAGCCACCCAGGTGCCCCGCCAATGACTTAAAAAAAAAAAAATTATTTATTTGAGAGAGAGAGAGAAAGAGCATGAGTGGGAGAAGCAGACTGCACGCTGACCACCGAGCCCAAGGCCTGGGTCCATCCCAGGAGCTGGATCATGACTTGAGCAGAAGGCAGGCACTAAGCAAATGGGCTACCCAGGTGCCCACCCCACCAATGACTTTTGAGCATACTATTCTCTGACTTGTTTCTTACTGCATTCTAGAGATATTTTGAGTAAACAAACAACTCAAATCATCTAATTTAGGCTATGTTCTAAGTTTTTAAAAACTAAAGTCAGGCTGGGGTGCCTGGGTGCCTCAGTCAGTTAAACATCTGCCTTCAGCTCAGGTCATGATCCCAGAGTCATGGGATCAAGCCCTGCATCAGACTCCTTGCTGAGCAAGGAACCTGCTTCTCCCTCTCTGTCTGCTGCTCCTCCTGCTTGTGCTCTTTCTCTGTCAAGTAAATAAATAAAATATTTAAAAAAATTAAAGTCAAGCTTTTTTTAAACAAAACCCATTTTATCTGGCAACCATATTGGGAGCTTGTCCAGCTGTCCACCTTTGTGTTCTAAGCATCTCCTTGGCTAATCCAATCGGAAGGTGCTCTTATAAGCTTCTTTCCAAGTTTTCTTCATGCATACTGTTCTTTCTCCTTGTAGCCATTTGTAGATTTATAGAAAATGCCCATAATAACTCCACTGTTAACAGATTTCAAAAAAACTTAGGCTACAAGGGACTATCAAAAAGTAACAACATACTCATTCTCTCTCCAATGAGAGAATTTACTAATTTTTATTAGGCTCCATTCAATGTGTTTCATATTGGCTTTCCAAACGGTTTGTTGTTTGATGAAGTTTTGTGAATCAGGAGAGTTCTTGGGATGTTGTTACCATGATAACATATGCCTTCAGATGCAAATTCTGGATTCCTGGCTGTTTAGGGCTCATCTGGAGGGAAAGAAATACTATTTGCAAAAGAAGCATGTAAAATAGAACCATCTTTTAATTAAACTGATTCAATAGATGCTATGTCTATGATGTTCATTATTACATTTTAAATTTCAAATACTTCTTTGAGGATTTTAGACTCATTTCAGTTCAGCCAACTGAATATTCCATGTGCAGCCAGAAAATGTGCTTGTAGTTAATACCAACAAATATTCATAGTTTTGTAAAACCAAATAAATAACCTATTTTTATTGACATGTGCTAATTTCAGAAACATGTTAGAAAGATGAAGTCCAAAGGAACACAGTTGTAATGAGGAGTCACTTTTGGTGATGTTATGCTACCTAATTGTTATCAGTGTGGGCAAAATGTTAATCATGTAGGTCATGTTCGCTTTAATTTTTGCATCTGATACCTTTTTATGTTAGCTCACTTTTATGGAAAAGTTTAGAAATCAAAATTTAACAGTCATTACCTATATATTATTTAGATATTTTTATATATATTACTTTAATAATTTAAAACTTTTTGGGGAACTGGTTTTTAAAAATATTGTAATTTTCTTACATTTTTACATTTACCCTAATTCTTCAAAATTCTCATTCCATGCAAATCCATGCAAAATTCTCAGAATTCTCATTCTGCGTTGGTTTGTATGTGAAGCAGCACAGCTGTTGAATTATATGAGTAACTTGTAAAAGAAAGAATTATCGAGAATTAATTATTATTTTATTTTCAAACAATTACTGATTAAAAAAACAAATACCACTCTTCAGAACTTTTTGGGTATGAGATTATATAATTTCTTAATTTTTATATGTCTAAAAAGTGAGAGTTGTCTTTAATCAGCAATGGAATTTTCCTGTCTTTGTGCATTGATTCTTGGAGAGTGCATTAAAGACATGTCTTAGACAATGTCATATATCTGAGGATCATGGGTAGATTCAAGAGATCATCTAGCTGTTCTGATGCTGAAGACAAACTCTTCTACAAACACTCATAGTGCTAACATTTTGGTCATTTTGGTAATATTTTCTTGAAGAAATATTAAAACAACACTTTAATATTTATTTATATAATTGCATATCCAGATATTTCCCACTTATACTGGAATCTCATTAGAATATTTTTTTTAAGTGTTCAGCATCACTTGGCATCAGGGAAACACAAATCAAAACCACAGGGAGATACCACCTCATACCACTCATAATGGCTAAAGTCAGGAAGCAACAGGTGTTGGTGAGGATGCAGAGAAAGGGGAACCCTCTTACATTGTTAGTGGGAATGCAAGCTGGTGCAGTCACTCTGGAAAACAGTATGGAGTTTACTTAAAAAAGTTGAAAGTAGAGCTACCCTACGACCCGGCAATTGCGCTACTGAGTATTTACCCCAAAGATACAAATGTAGTGATCTGAAGGGGCACGTGCACCCGAATGTTTATAGCAGCAGTGTCCACAATAGCCAAACTATGGAAAGAGCCTAGATGTCCATCAGCAGATGAATAGATAAAGATGATGTGGCATATACATACAACAGAATATCAGCCATCAAAAACCACAAAATCTTGCCATTTTCAATGACATGGATGGAATTAGAGAGTATTATGCTAACTGAATTAAGTCAAACAGAGAAAGACAATTATCCTGTGATCTCACTGATATGAGGAATTTGAGAAACGAGACAGATGATCATAAGGGAAAGGAGGGAAAAATGAAACGAGATGAAACCAGAGGGAGAGACAAACCATAAGAGACTCTTCATCTCAAGAAACAAACTGAGGGTTGGTGGAGTGGAGGAGAATGGGAGGGATGGGGTGGCTGGGGTCAGACACTGGGGAGAGTATGTGCTATGATGAGCACTGTGAATTGTGTAAGACTGATGAATTACAGGACCTGTACCCCTGAAACAAATAATACATGATATGTTAATATAAAAAAGAATAATTTTTAAAGAAAAAGTGATTGAAATATTTAGCTAAAGTTTTTTCGTTAAAATGTAAATATAGAAGGCCAGATTAATCAGGAAAATGAAGCATTTTCAGATGCTTCATTTGAAGCATTTGAATTCAGTTTTCAAAGCAATTTTCAAATTTCCAAGAAGAGGTGCTAAAGGGTGAAGTTATCTCAGTAAATTAGTGTACCCTTCCAAGTATCACACATTGTATAATGGAAGCCCAGAGCTCTGCATTAGGCACAGGCTGAGCACGGAGAAAGTTAAATAACTGAGCACTACATGGTTTAATCTCAGGTACTTCATATTTATGTCTTAATTGAAATGATTAATTGTTTTTCTTTGTGTCTTTTTAATATCCTAACAGAACTTATTTATTTGACAACTGCACTTAACTTGGCATATCCAATTACTCCCTGGAGATTTAAGCTGTCTTGCATGTCACCAAATACAACGTATGACTTCCTCTTGCCAACTGGAATCTCCAAGAACACTTCCAATCTGAACGAACATTATGAGGCAGTTGTCAAAGCTAAATTGAATTTGAGTACTACCTACTTTTCTAACTTATCTTCCAAAACAACTTTCTACTGTTGCTTTTGGAGCAAGGAAGATAAAAACTGTTCTGTACATGCAGACAACACTGATGGGAAGGCCTTTGTTTCAACAGTGAATTCTTTAGTTTTTCAACAAATAGGTAAGTATATTAATGTTCCAAGCATTACCTATTAACTGTGTGTGTGTGTTTTTTTTTAAAGATTTTATTTATTTATTTGACAGAGAGAGAGGGAGCACAAGCAGGCAGAGTGACAGGTAAAGGGAGAGGAAGAAACAGGCTCCTGGAAGAGCAGGGAGCCCAATGCTGTCCTGGATCCCAGGACCCTGGGATCATGACCGGAGCAGAAGGCAGTTGCTTAACCAACTGAGCCACCCAGGCGACCACCTAGTAACTATTTTAAACAAAATGTTTTCCTTCTCTGAAACCTGTATGAAATAGATGTAATATAAATGGGATTCTTAACACATATCATCATTTTGTATTAGTAGTAAAATTGTGATTCATCATGTGACCAAACTAATGAGCCCCAAATTATTTTATATTTTATAAAAATGTAATGAGGGGACTCTTTTTACCTATAAATCTATTACTTGCAATCTTCTAAATTTGCTTTAGAATAGAAAAAGCACACCTTATTTTGTTGAATAGATAAAATATTCAAAATATTCAACTGTTGGGGGCACCTGGGAGGATCAGTTGGTTAAGTGTCTACCTTCAGCTCAGGTCATGATCTCAGGATCCTGGAATTGAGCTCCGAAATGGGCTCCCTGCTCAGTGGGGGGGGTCTGCTTCTCCACTCCCTCTGCCTTTCCCTGACCCCTGGCTTGTGTTCTCTCTCTATCTCTAATAAATAAAATCTTTTAAAAATATTCAACTGTTGAATTAGTTAAATTTTAAAACACTTATGAATAATATTTGTTCAAGCAAGGAATCTCTCTGTAGCCAATTACATATTTTAAATCAAGGGGTTTTGTGGTTTAAGTATAATGCATACTGAATGTAGCTAGTGTGATAGTTCTGCATCTGAAAATCAAAACCACAAAGTTATTTCCAAGTCTTCTGGAAAAGCTAACAGCAGCGTCAATTAAATCAGTATACAGAGACCTATCATATGAAAATAGAGGCACACATAAGTATAACACTCCTATAAAGGGTTAATCAGAATTTCTCAATGTCAGCATTATTAGCATTTTGGGCCAGACAATTCTTGGTTATGGGGGGCTGTTCTGTACACTGTAGGATGTTTAGTAACATTCCTGGCTTCTGCCTTTTAGATGCAAGTAGCTCCTTCCCCCAAACATATCTCCAAATATTGCCAGATGCCCCTGAGGGCCAAATTGTCCCTGGTTGAGCATCACTGATTAGATGGTAGAAACACTCCAGTTCATTGAAATCAGCGCAGGAGTAAGAGCAAAGCATGAATATACAATAAAATCAGAGTTTTTTAAAAAAAATTATTTATTTATTTATTTGACAGAGAGAGAGACACACACACACACACAGTGAGAGAGGGAACAGAAGCAGGGGGAGTGGGAGAGGGAGAAGCAGGCTTCCTGCCGAGCAGGGAGCCCAATGCGGGGCTCTATCCCAGGACCCTGGGATCATGACCCGAGCCGAAAGCAGAGGCTTTAACCCACTGAGCCACCCAGGTGCCCCTAAAATCAGAGTTTTAAATCAAGTTAGTAGTAATAGCTCCTAGTGTCTCCAAATGAGTCGATGGCCATTAATTAATAAAATTCATTTAATTTTAAATGAGGCATATATATATATTTTAATTCATAGGAGAACTTAGCTGTTCAGCAATTATTAAATATACCAAGAGTGAACTTAATAAGGCAGAGTCTTTGTGATGAGCTTTGAAATGATCAAAAAATGTTAGTACTTTCTTCAGTTTTCAAGAGGAATGATTATGATGCTGTAGATTTAAAATTTACACATAAATAAATCTTCCATAACCAGT
>ML110319.1:0-15394 GCA_003697995.1 Taxidea taxus jeffersonii | reverse complement strand
TGTTAAACAGCCCATTGCTCCACATGTATCTCTCCTCTTGTGGCAAGAAGAAGCCAAGAGGCACCTTCAAACACCTCCTTGGCAATTTCCTGCAGCTGATCACCCAGATCACACTGTGTGCAGCTTGCTTTCTGCCCCTGCATAAGATTCTCTTTCCTCCAATTTCCAGTCCATGTTCTTCACTTCCTCTTGTACCCTCACTGGCTGTGTTCTCAAACTCCACATTTCCACTCACAGTCTATTCAAGGCAATTTAGGATTTCTTTAGCCTCTGTCTCCAAATTGTTCCAGTCTCTGTCTGCACCTGGTTCTAAAGCCACTCCCATATTTTTAGGTGTTATTGTATGGCATCATCCCATTTCCATGTACCAATACCTCTCTTGGTTATCTGTGCTATATAATAAGCCACCCCAAGTTTAGTGGCTTAACGTAACAATTATTTATCATTTTACAGGCCCTGTGCTTCAGGAATCCAGGTGCAGCTTAGCTGGGGATGCATGCCTCAAGGTTTTCCACAAGGTTGCAGTGAAGATGTCAGCTAGAACTGCAGTTATTTCAAGGCTTAAGTTCAGGAGGATCTGTTTCCTGGGCTTCCTAGTTCCTCATGGGCCATTGGACAGAGGGCCTTAGTTCCTCCCAGGCTGGGGCTGGAGGTCTCCTTCCGTTCCTTGTCATGTGGATTTCTCCATAGGTTACTCTACAACATGGCAGCTGGCTTCCCTGAGAGAGAGCCAGAGACACTCCTTGATGACCTTGCTTTGGATTTTCAGCAGGAAAACCAGAGCTGGAGGGGGAGGTTTCTTACAATTGCTTTTCTCACCAAAACCTACCAGCCTGCTCGTATCAGTGCTCACGCAGCATCCTTCTCTTCTCTAATTATGGATGATTTCTCTGTGTTCCAATCTCAAGTGAACCCTTTCTCATGTATTCTGAGTCCCATTCCCTGTAGCTTACTCAAGGACTTCACTCTTGTAGTCATCCCCTCTCTTCCTTGCATTATCAAGCTTTCTTCTCACCTGATGACATGCTCTAATAACTCCCACTTAAGACATAGATCACACATTCCATCAAGTCACCACCCCATTTCATTGCTTCTTTTAAAGGAAATCAAGTCTTAAAGTATTTGAATATATTATATTTTCAGAAGTTCCTTTTGGCCATGAGGGAGTAATATAATCTGGGGTTATTCTTCTGTCATAAACAATTAGAGAACTGGATAAAATGTAGGAAACATCTACTTCCAGATATGGGACAAAAGCAGAACAGAACTGTGATTTCTTTTTTTTTTAAAAAGATTTTATTTATTTATTTGAGAGAGAGAGTGAGAGAGCACTGAGGGAGAGGGAGAAGCAGGCTCCCCACTGAGCAGAGAGCTCTATGTGGGGCTCAGTCCCAGGAGCCTGACATCATGACCTGAGCCAAAGGCAAACATTTAACCAACTGAGCCACCCAGGTGCCCCTGTGATTCCTGAGAAAAGGAAACAAAGTGAATCCTGAGTTATTCAGGCTTTCTGGACTAGAAGCAATTTTCAGAACATGGCACAGGGCTGGGAGACTCAAGTGGAGCCCAGTAATTTTGCTGGATCAAGGAGACAGAAGTAGGAGTTCAGAGAGCATAAGGAAGCTTGAATTTGTGAGGTAGAGTATTTGAAGCAGGGGATATACAGAATTAGTACTGGGGTCCCCTTGACTGATGACCAGTCTGTCCATGATGTTTGGTAAGAAACACTGAGTGAGTTGGATAAGAAATACTGGAAGGGAAGAGTCACCAGGAACTATAAGCTAAACAATTCTCAAAAGTTATACAGGACTAAGAATAATTGAAGTTTCCACCAAGCAGGTTGGTGAATATCAATGAGAGTAGAAACCCCATAATAGCCACATTCTAAAAATGGGGCCAAATTAGCCCTAGAGTCAAGGTTACTCTCTCCCCAAAAGAACTTGAAAGAAAAAAGTTTCAAACTGGTGCCTAAATAACTTAACTGACTGCCAGAACAAATTCCAACATTGTTTAAAGCAAAAACAATACAATCCAACACTAAATGTTATATTCATAATATCTGGTATCTAGTAAAAAAATACTACACATATGAGGAACAGGAAAATGTAACCCCTAGCCAAGAGGAAAAGAAAAATCAGTCAATAGAAACAGATCTAGAAATAATTAAAGTAGCAGACAAGGATGACTATTACAATGTTTCACATGCTCAAGGATATAAAGGAAAATGTGAATATAATGAGAGAGATTGGCAATATAGAAAAGAACCAACTGCAATTTTTAGAGAAGACAAATGCATTATTTATAAAGTAAAAGTGCTCCCTACTAACAGTGACATTTTAGGGCTAGTGTTATTCAGTCAAGAAACATTTGGTGTGTGTGGGGGGCCTAGGTGGCTCAGGCTCAGTGGGTTAAAGCCTCTGCCTTCAGCTCAGGTCATGATCCCAGGGTCTTGGGATCGAGCCCCGCATCCGGCTCTCTGCTCAGCAGGGAGTCTGCTTCCCCACCCCACCCCCCTGCCTGCCTCTCTGCCTACTTGTGATCTCTGTCTGTCAAATAAATAAATAAAATCTTTAAAAAGAAAGAAAGAAACATTTGATGTGTATAGGCCACAGTGCTGGGCTCTGTGAAAAGTACACTTCCCATTCTCCTTCCTTCCTTTGTTTCCTTCCTTCCTTCCTGTCAAGATGAACTCATGGATTCTTCTTCTATTTTATGGGCTATAATCAGCTACTATCATTTTTTTTTTTATTGCTCAAATTACCCCATATTTGGCCATTGGGAACTTACTCAAGTTGGTTTCTGTGTCCTTTTGATGTGTCTCATATTTTTTTTCTTTTTTTCTTTTTTGAGGACTTCCTTCCTCTCCAGTATTACAAGACATTTCAAATTGGTTTTATTCTTTTCTTGCAAAAAACTGGAACCAGCCATTTCTCCAAGGAGCCCAGATTCCTTTTTATTGGAGAATGGTATTTACAAAGCAGTATCTGGGAGCTAGATTCTCATGTTACTTGGGGGGCATTGTTTCTGGGCCCTCTCAGCTACAGAGCTAGTTACATGTATGTGTATCCACAATACACATACAATGTGTATATATAATAGGCACAAATTTGTATTTCTGTATCTCTGTATACACATATATTAAACACATGTATTCATACTAATATCTCCCATTTTTAAAAAGATTTATATGTTTAGAGAGAGAGTGAGCAAGTCAGAGAGTGGGCAGAAGGGGAGGGAGAGAGAGAATCTCAAGCAGACTCCTTGCTGAATATGGAGCCTAGCCCAAGACCTGATCTCAGGACTCTGACAGCATGATCTGAGTCAAAACCAAAAGTCTGATGCTTTTTTTTTTTTTTTTAAGATTTTATTTATTTATTTGACAGAGATCACAGGTAGGCAGAGAAGCAGGCAGAGAGAGAGGAAGGGAAGCAGGCTCCTCGCTAAGCAGAGAGCCCGACGTGGGGGCTCGATCCCATGGCCCTGGGTTCACGACCTGAGCCGAAGGCAGAGGCCTTTAACCCACTGAGCCACCCAGGCACCCCCCAAAAGTCTGATGCTTAACCAACTGAGCAACGCAGGTACTCATAATGTCTCCCATTTTAGTCCAAAACCGTAGGATCCATTCTAGGCTTCCTTTTCCTTTCTTCCTTCCCTCCTCCCTCCCCTCTCCTCTCCTTCTCCTCTCCCTCCACATCCCTTCCCTCCCCCTTTCCCATCCTCCCAATCTTCCCTCTTTCTTTTTTCTCCAGCAATAAGAAAACTGGCTTCCCTTTCCCACAATATCAAACCCATCTGCTTTGTCCTAGAACATATGTAAAGTAGTTTTGGAATTGCTAACCTATACCACTTTGAAAACAAGCATACTAACTAGAGTACAATATTTGTTTCCACTCATTTTACCTTTGCTAAGGCTAAAGGTTTCATGGTCCAAATACTATGTTCCAAAGGTAATAAGGATTCCCCCACCATGTGGTTATACTGTTAACTTGATACTTGATATGCATTAAGGTTCATTTGTTTTTATTTGCAGTCTTCTTTTTTTTTTTTTTCCCTCTCTCTCTTTCACCCTTGTTGATTTTTCCATTTGTTTGGTAATATCTTACATCTGAAGAGTACTTCATGTTTTAAAAATGCGTCTTAAATTTGTCTCTTTGATGACATTTATCTAGGCCATTACTTCTTATTTGGGCCTGATTCATGAGATCTGGGGTGGAGCCAGTAATTTGCATATTTTTAAAAGATTTTTTTATTCATTTGTCAGAGAGAGAGAGAGAGAACAAGCAGGAGGGGAGCAGCAGGCAGAGGGAGAAGCAGGCTCCCTGCTGAGCAAGGAGCCTGATGCTGGGCTTGATCCCAGGACCCTGGAATCATGACCTGAGTCAAAGGCAGCTGCTTAAACGACTGAGCCACCCAGGCACCCCAGTAATTTGCATTTTTATCAAGTTCCGGAGGACGCTGATGCTACTGGTTTGGGGATAAATCTTTGAGAACCAATCTATGGCTGTAATTGAAAATGGATTCCTTAGCCCCAGACCTACTGAATTCTTCATGGAGGGCCTAGGAATCTTTTTTTTTTTTTTTAAAGATTTTATTCATTTATTTGACAGACAAACATCGCAAGTAGGCAGAGAGGCAGGCAGAGAGAGAGAGGAGAAAGCAGGCTCCCTGCTGAGCAGAGAGCCCGATTCGGGGCTCGATCCCAGGACCCTGGAATCATGACCTGAGGCAAAGGCAGAGACTTTTTTAACCCACTGAGCCACCCAGGCGCCCCAGGAATCTATTTTTAACAAGGTTCCAGGTGAATCTGATGAGACTAGTTTGGGATACTAATTTGGGCTTTGAAATTTGGGGGGATTCGCAAAGTAGATTTTTTGGGTAACATCTGTATAGATTACCAGTCTGAGATTAAAATAAGTGACTTGATTAAGTGATATACAAAACTAATACTGTTTTCAACAATTCCCAAGTATTCATTTGTCCACCATGGTTTGCTCAGTTTATGTCACAGTTAGGAATTGGGTGGTACCCATTTGATGTTATTCCTATAATAGCTTGGCATAGATCTTTGCTTAGAGAAGTTTGAATATATTCATAGAAAAATAATTCTGGGAACAAACAATATGACCAAAGGTCAGAGGATAGACTGTGCTCTCTCTATAAATCACTGTGTCTATAAAAAATGAAATTTCGGTACTAAATATTAATATGTCTAACTTCTGAGTAGAAAAATTGCTCAAATGGCAAAATTTTTAAGGAAGCCAAATTTAAAATTTGAGAAATGTTTTGTTTTGTGTAAATATTTTCACTTTAAAGTTTGCTCACTTATAGAGAGATTAAATAGTGGTACTGAATGTGTGTGTGTGTGTGTATGTGTGCAAGGCACAAGATACTTGGCTGCATAAAAATTTGTGGAGGATTTCAGAAATTCTTACCTTTTGGTTATTTTAAACCAGTGTATCTCCTTATTTTAAAAATTTGATTATCATTTTAATCCTTACACTTTAAAATGATCAAAATTTAGAGGGCTGTTTGATGTTCACAAATACTTCAGACTTCTTTTGGAAGGTAAAAAAAGATCTGATCCTGACTTTGACAAGTTACAAGGTCCATGTGTTCATGGACACAAACTTTGCAAAGTTTATGCTCTCATAAATATGAGAAATATCTCTTGTTTTCCTCAAGGAATAATCCTTGAAATAATAATAATGATATAATTATTATATAATCATATAATCCTCTAATTCTTTAAAGTTCTGCTGTATGGAAATGTTAAGATGGTTCAGATTATAATTGTTTTTTAGTTGTGGGCCCTAAATAAAATAATAAAGTGGCCACAATAACAGGGAAATTTATCTTGTGATAATAAGACGTCTTGGGTGGCATGTCTGGGTGGCTTAGTCTGTTAAGCATCTGCCTTCGGCTCAGGTTATGATCCCAGGGTCCTGGGATCGAACCCCCTATCAGGCTCCTTCCTCCATGGGGAGCCTGCTTCTCCCTCTCCCTCTCCCTGCCACTCCCCCTTCTTGTGCTCTGTCAAATAAATATGTGAAATATTTAAAAAAAAAAAAAAAGAGAGACATCTTGGATGTAATGAAATGAGCAAGGAACACTGTAGCACAAGACTTCAGACAAGTTTCAGGTCCATATTGCCTCTGAACCTCTCTTACTTATAAAATAGGTGATATTAGTTCCCTCATAAGGCAGTTTGAAAATTAAATTAGTGACTTGCAAGGTATTTGTATAAATTATAAATATGCTATACAAGGAAATGTGATGTTATATTTAATGTGGATTCTCTATTTTTGTGTCCTTTGTGCATCAAATTCCCACCAGTAGGGAGTATAAAATGTTTCTGGCCAATAGCCAGAATAGCAAATAGCTTGGGCCAAATAGCAAATATTTCAGACTTTGCAGGCCATACAGTCTTTCTTCCAAACTTATAGTCATAGTTAATACGTAAATGAATAAGCATGACTATGTTTGTGGACACAGAAATTTGAATTTTATGCAATTTTCATGTATCATGGGACATTCTTCCTCTTTTTCTTTTCTTTTTTTTTTTAGCCATTTGAAAATGTAGGAAACCATTCTTTACTCACAGGCTGTACAAAAACAGGTGTATTTGGCCTGTGGGCTTTAGTTTCCTCACTCCTGTATAGAACATTTGGAAATTAGTTTTGGATTGATTTTTAGAGTTTCATAATGGGATTGTCTGTTGGAGTGGTATGGGAAATTTCTGAATGGAAATGCCTTAAATCACAACTAATGAATTATTAAAATAAACGTATATATTATATATGGTCATTATTATAAATATATGGTAATATATTTTCTCTGTATATTGATATTATAAGGAAATTAATGATTAAATAGAACACACAACAGTGAAGTGGTAGAGAAACCAGATAGTTAATCTAATTGGTAACCAGCCCAATTCTACAAATATCCACTCTATTTAGAAAAAATGGCATTGGCAAGACCATCTACAGTAAGACAGTGTAATTCTAACTTTTCTTTTTGTTTTAAAAAAGAAAAATATCACTAGAATTTTCTGTCCTTTAAAAAGCATTAGTGAAGAATGTATGCCTTATTTTCTGTTTACTTCTATTTTTGCTATAAAATTTGGGAGTTCTTCAGTCGAAGCATAATACCATACAAGCATATTTCTGACATAAAATACCCCAATTTATTCCATACCCTTTTCATAAAAGCTTTTATTTTAATATTTGAAAATACCTAAAAGGCATAGTATGATATTTTTTAAAAAATGACATTTCATTGGCTTTGTTTAAAGGTCTAGATAAAATTGAAAGTGCTAAGTCATTCCAACTCTAATTCAAAATGGCATTTTATGGGTTTATAGCACTTTAAAGTTTTCAAAAATACTTTAATGCAATCATCTTTGATTACAACAGCCTTGTAAAGGGAGGTGGTGCAGGCATTTTCTCTGTTTTACTGATTATGGAAACCGAGCCTCATAAAGAACAACGTAACTGTCTATAGTCTTATGGCTCAGAAGCCAATGGAAGGACTTGATTTTAGGTCTTGGTGTAATCTAGGGTGCTTCCTATAATAATGTTATCCCTGACACAGCGTCCAGTAGACTGCTTTGTATGCTAAAAGGCCTGTAACTGTTGTTTCTTGATTGATTTCTTTTGGGACTAAAGTAATGCTGAAGTCTATCTCAGGAGACTCGAAAATCTATCAGAATTCACACTTTCTACTACTGTGGTGTATGTATGAAAGATTCGGGTCCATTTTGCTCACGTTGTATTTATATGTGAATTCTCGGGGATATGCTGGTTAGCAGAGTTTCTAAAACAGTGCATTCTCCTTAGAATATTTAGCATTTACATTTTTTTTCCCCTCCAAAAGGACTGCAAGAATTCTGAAGGCAGTGATCCTATCTAAATATTAATACTCTCTTCCTATCCCCAAGTTCTTTAAAAAAGACAGAGTGGTTTAGGTAGAAGGCAGCAGGTGTTTATGGACATAATGGGGTGGCTCAAGCAAGGCAGGGAAATGTTAGTTACCACTGTCCCACCCATAACTGCCCCCAACGCAGTAAGTCTTCTTATTTGCAGCTAGGCTTAGACTCTCCAGGCAACCAGACAGATGAAAAAACACAACACTAATAAATCAGAAATAACAACTCTGTGTCTTGGCTGCATACTATTATTCTCTGTGCCGTGAGTTAGGTAACTCAGCCCAGCTGGTTACAGGTCATCACCCACTTAAAATGGTTTGATTTATGATTTAATGGTGTGAAAGCAATACTCAGTAGAGTTTTGAAATTTTTTTTTTTAAAGATTTTATTTATTTATTTGTTAGAGAGTGAGCACAGGTAGACAGAGTGGCAGGCAGAGGCAGAGGGAGAAGCAGGCTCCCTGCCTAGCAAGGAGCCCGATGTGGGACTCGATCCCAGGACGCTGGGATCATGACCTGAGCCGAAGGCAGCTGCTTAACCAGCTGAGCCACCCAGGCGTCCCTAGAGTTTTGAATTTTGATCATTTCCCAGACTAGTGATATATGGTAGGATGGATACTCCCTCGTGATGCTGGGCAGTGGCAATTCCCTGTTGGCCACGTGACCATGAGGGTGAACAGCTGATACACTTCGACCATCCTCTCTCTCTCTCTCTCTTTTTAACTCTGGGTATGATATTCAGTAAATTCCATGAGATGTTCAATATTTTATTATAAAATAGGCTTTGTGTTAGAGGATTTTGCCCACCTGTAGGCCAGTGTAAGTGTTCTGAGCATGTTTAAAGTAGGCTAAGCTAAGCTATGGCATTTGATAGGTTAGGCGTATTAAATACATTTCAACTTAGGCTATCTCTAATTTATGTTGAGTTTATCAGGAGGTAACCCAACATAAGTCAAGGAAAAACTACACTTTTTTTTAAAAAGATTTTATTTATTTATTTGAGAGATAGAGCACAAGCAGGGTGGGGGCATGTTGGGGGTGAGCAGAGAGGAAGAAGCAGGCTCCCCACTGAGCTGGGAGCTGATGCAGGGCTTGATCCCAGGACCCTAAGATCATCACCTGAGTCAAAGGCAGACACTTGACCTACTGAGCCACCCAGGTGCCCCTGCACTTACTTTTTAAGGTTAGCTCATTCATTTGTAGGTTTATAGTGATAGGCAAAGTATTGCTTAAAAAGTTTTTCCTAAGGTGCCTGGATGGCTCAGTGGGTTAAAGCCTCTGCCTTCGGCTCAGGTCATGATCTCGGGGTCCTGGGATCGAGCCCTGCATCAGGCTCTCTGCTCAGCGGCGAGCCCGCTTCCTCCTCTCTCTGCCTGCCTCTCTGCCTGCTTGTGATCTCTGTCTGTCAAATAAATAAATAAAATCTTAAAAAAATAAAAAGTTTTCCCTAAATTTTCTTTTTTTGGGTAAATAGTTTTATTGACATAAGATTAATAGACAATAAACTGTACATATTTACACAGTTTATTATATATTCAAAGTATAAATTTGATAAGTTTTGCCATATGAATTCGCTCATAAAATCATCACCCTAATAAAGAAAACAAATATATTGCCAATCGCGAAATTGCTTCCTGACCCTTTGGAACTCCACCTGCTGCCCCTGTCTGTGGATCCTACCATCCTCATCACCCTCTGCTGTCCCCACACAATGAATGACCTGCTTTCTGTTACTGGAGGTTACTTTGTATTTTTCTAAAATTTTATATAAATGCAGTCATGCAGTACTTTTGTCATGCTGTCATACAGCATGATTATTTTGAGACTTATTAATGTTGTGTGCATCTACTAGAAGTTCATTCCTTTCCATTGTGAAGTAGCATTCCATTATATGGATATACCACATTTTGTTTATCCATTCACCTGTGAATGGACACTAGAGTTATTTACAGCTTTTGGTTATTGCAAATAAAGCTGCTACAAGTCTCTGTTTATGTATGAGTCTGTGAGGGGACATATACTTTCATTTCTCTTAGATGACTACCTGGGATAGAATGTATAAATCATATGCTAGGTGTAATTTTAACAACTTAAAAATTACTAAATGGTTTTCCAAAGTTGTATCATTTTACATTCACACCAGCAGTGGGTTAAAGCTCCAATTTCTTCCATCCTTAATATTAATTTTAAAAATTTTAGCCATTCTAGTATGTGGATAGTGTTATCATTGTGGTTTTAATTTGCATTTCCTGAATAATGAATGACTTTGGGCTTCTTTTCACATGTTTATTTTCATTGATTTATCTTCTCTGGCTAAGTGCATGGTGAAATCTTTGCCTGTTTTTAATCATATTGCTTGTTTTATTATTACTGAGTAACATTCTTTATATCTTCTGGAGACAAGTCCTTTATCAGATAGATAATTGGGAAATATATTCTCACAGTCTGTGGCTTGTCCTCTTGTTGTTCCATAGTGTCTTTCTTTCAAAAAACAATTTTCAATCTTGATAGGAATCCAGCTTATCAATTTGTTCTTTCATGGATCATACTTTTGGTGTTGCATCTAAGGAAATGTTACCTTACTCAGGGTAACAAAATTTTTTTTTTTTTTTAAATTTGTCATAGAGAGAGAGCAAGCACAGGCAGACAGAGTGGTAGGCAGAGGCAGAGGGAGAAGCAGGCTCCCTGCCGAGCAAGGAGCCCGATGTGGGACTTGATCCCAGGACGCTGGGATCATGACCTGAGCCGAAGGCAGCCGCTTAACCAACTGAGCCAACCAGGCGTCCCTCAGGGTAACAAATTTTTGTCCTTGTATTCTCTTCTAGAAGTTTTATAGCTTTGGGTTTTACATTTGAATTGATGATCCATTTTGAATTAATTTTTTAATCTGGTGTGAGTATGGATTGAAAATTGTTTTGTTGTTTTGTTTTGCATGTAGATATTCCATTGTTCCATGCGACTTAATGAAAAATTGCCCTTTCTCCACAGAACTGCTTTTGTACCTCTGTAGAGAGCTGGTTGTCCATATACGTGTTGGTCTCTATTCTGTTCCATTAATCTATTTTTCTCTCTTTATGCTAGTGCTCTGTTGGCTTGATTATTGTGGCTCATTAGCCACAAAATAAATAATAACTCCTTGTTTTATTGTTTTAGTGGTTGCTTTAGGATTTATAATATAGGTTTTTAACTTATTACAATCTAACAGATATACCTCTAACTAATATTGTGCCACTTCATGGATGGTAGGAGAACATTAAAATTGCATACTTACATCATGGCTCTCTCCCCCAAGCTGGGAGCCAGTGTCACACATTATACTTCTACCTGTGTTATAAACCCTACACTACATGGTATTATTTTTATTTTAGGCAGTCAGTAAATATTTACCCTTTTAAACTTCCTTTCTTAATTTTTAAGATTTTATTTATTTATTTGAGAGAGCAACAGAGACAGAGATAGCAAGAGAGAGCACGAGTGGGGATAGCAAGAGAGAGCACTAGTGGGGAAGAGAGGGAGTAGCATGCTCCCTGCTGAGCAGGGAGCCCGATATGGGGCTTGATCCTAGGACCCTGAGATCACCATCTGAGCTAAAGGCAGATGCTTACCCAACTGAGCCACCCAGGTGCCCCAGTTATTTTCTTTTCTTTGTGTGGAATCGGATTTCCATCTGCTGTCATTTTCTTTTTGTCTGATGGGCTTTCTTTGGCACTTTTTGTAACACAGATCTGATGGTGACAAATTCTTTCAGTTTCGGTATGCCTGAGAAAAACCTTTATTCCGTGTTTATTTTGAAAGGTATTTTCTCTGGGTATAGAGTTTAAGGATCACAGTGTTTCTTTCCTTTTAGTACCTGACTGTTGCTTCACTCTCTTCGTTTGGCTATTATTTCTAAGGCTAACCATTTGAACTCTTATCTTTGTGTCTCTGGTATAATGTATCCTGTTTTTTCTAGATGCCGTTTAGGCTGGATGATCGGAACCGTTCACCTCGGTTTGGATTTTTATGGTATATTTTAGATAAATCCAATCCTGCTGCATCTATGCTAATATTTAGCTCTCCCTTTGGCATGTAGGCCTGAAGTGTTAGAAGAGTCACCTCCGGTCCCCCAGAAAAGCAGTTTTCAGATTGTCCAGTGCAACTGCAGCGGTTACGACAGCTGTGAATGCCACGTGCCTGTGCCAACAGCCAAACTCAACCACACTCTCCTTCTGTATCTGAAAATCACATCTGGTGGAATAAACTTCCAGTCACCTCTAATGTCAGTTCAGCCCATAAATGTTGGTAAGTCACGCATAAAAAAAGGTATTATATCTAAACATCAGCCACACAAACATTTAACCTCAAACATTGCTTACAGAAGTTTTCAGTAGCTTATCTTGCTTGGACCCATGCGGTCAGGACAGCAAATGCAGAACCGGGGAATATTAAAAGCAGCCTCTAGAATGTTGTAACAGTAGTATAGATGATCTCTGCAGTTGTGACTTGAATTCTTTCTTTTTTAAAGACTTACCCATTTATTTTAGAGAGAGAGAGAGTGTGTGAGCGAGTGCAAGCATGAGTGGGGGGGAGGGGCAGAGAGACTCTTCAAGCAGACTCCCTGCTGAGCACAGAGCCTGATGAGGGGCTTGATACCATGACCCATGAGATCACAGCCTGAGCCAAAACCAAGAATCAGACGCTTAACTGACGGAGTCACCCAGGTACCCCTTAAATTCATTCCTAAAAATAGTTTTTCTTTCAATCCTGGATCTGTCCAATGGATATATATCGTTCGGGTGTTACTTTTTCACTTCTCATATAACAGTTTCCAAATTAATTAGGAGCCTGTTTTTTACCCTTATTTATTTATTTATTTTATACTTTTACTTACTCCTTCAATAAGTATTTCTTAGAAGCTCATGTGTGTCAGCCACTGATCTCAAAGCTGGGGAAACAATGGTGAATGAGACAAAGTTCCTCCCTCATAAACTGGAGATAAACAATAGTGAGCAGAGAAAAACAAAAAAGTAAACACCTAAATCATTTTCTATATAAATCTGATTATAAGAAAAACTCAAATAATAGGTAGCACCCCATATTTTTAGTGCAAAGATTCCTAGTTTCTTTTGGTCAGCTTGAACATATGATTACAGATGTGAATAATATAGGTATTGTTCACTTAAAATTTATTAACTCAGTTTCGTGTATGTATTTTATATATAATATATAATTTAACAGTGTTACTATTTTCCACTTATATTTCTTGAAACCATTATATACCAACTATTTATATGCATCTTGACATCATTGTTTTTGACATCACTCGAACCACTTTTCCAGGTATTTCACTCACAATTTTCCAAACAACTTCGCCTTCACTTCTCTCTAAGTTACTGGGGATATACCACTTTTTGAATCTGTATATGACATCATATTTCAGCATTAGGAACTTCGAATAATTTGTCCTTTAGGGATATATTTGTGGTCTCTATGATGTAATTACAATGACATCCAAGCAATTCTGTGATGAAGTTATAGCACAGGAAAAAACATATCTAAAAGTTATAAAATATTATTTTGTTCTCTTTTTAAAACTAATTCTGTCAGGTGATTTTTAGAAGCATTTAGAACCAGAGTTAAATGAAATATTTACAAAAATAAGGTAGCTAGAAGGTATTTATTATAAGAAACCTAAAAAGAATTTTGTCTTTTTTTTCAGGGGTAATTTTTTGAGGAAAAAAAATCTTTCCTTATACTTGGGTATATGTGATAATGTCCTAAAAATGTTAAGTTCCACAAAAGAAATAAGACAAGGAGAGGGTTAGGTAGGCGTAAGGACTATTATTTCTGCTGCGAAGGTCAAAGAAGACCTGTTTTTGGAGAAAGCATTTGAGCTGAATGAAAAAGAGATAGCCATGCAAAAATCCAGAGCAAAAGGTGCTCCAACCAGGAAAATAGCACCCATAAAACCTCTGAGATGGAATGAGCTTCGACATGGGAGGACCCAAGACAGGGCCTTTGCACTTAGAGTGAATGAGATGGGGAAATGTTTGGAGATGTGGTCGGAGGTATTGGATTCAGGTGATATGGTAGGCCAGGGTTATAGAGTTTGGGTTTTATTCTAATTACAGTGGAAGCTTTTGAACCAGGAGAGTGATATGGTTGTGTGTATGTATGTGTGCATGTTTAAAATTTACTCTGCATGTGGAAAAGGAAATTGATGGGGAAATGAGGAAGGATAGTTATAAGAGTAGAATCAGAAGGCTCAGATTGGAGGCTATTGGAATGATCTAGTTGGTTTAGAGATGTAGCACTGGAGAAATAAAGAGATGATCATAGCTGGGATTCATTTTGGAGATGGTACTAACTGAAATTTCTAGTGGATTGCATATGGAGTATGGACAGAGAAGAACCAAAGATAACAGACTTGGCCCTGAGCATGCCAGTGAATAGTGGTACCAGGTATTTGGGGAGGATCAAATGTGTGACATATTGAGATACTTATAGATACCCAAGAGATGCTGAGCAGGCAGTTGGACAGTTGATCCTAGAGTTCATGCGAGATATATATGGGACTATCTGGCATATAGATGTTTATGGGATTGCCTGAGATCACCCGTTTGGAGTTCAGTGAGAGAAAGACTGAGGCAATCAGAGAAAAGAGGAGTGAAAAGAACGTGGTGGCCTGGAAGCCAAGTGGAAACCAAAATGAGCAGCTATGTGGAATGCCGCTGAACAGTGGAGGAAAATGCATCAGACAGCTGACATTGGATTTGGCAAAGGATGATGACCTTGATAGAGTGGTTTCAGTGGAATGGAAGAGCAGAAGACCTACCTGATCAGAGTAGGTTGGTTCGGAAAAATGAATACGAAGTGGGGAGAGTGAGTAGTGCCAATTCTGCCAAGGAATAGTGCTCTGAAAGAAGCAGGTAGATGGGGTGTATCTAAGACTGGGGACATGGGTGGTCCAGAGAAAGATTTATTTTTGGATTTCTAATATTAAGGCATATATGTATGCCAGCAGAAAATGTACAATAGTTTATAATTTCATGATTTCTGTTTGGTGTTTTTGTTTTGTTTTCTTTTTGGTCATGAGAACTCAGTGAATTTCACCTACTGTTTCTAGACTTTAGTGTTTATCTGTCTCTGCTTTAAAGTAACTAAAATTTGTAATATGTCACATAAAGTAAAAGCTTTATTAACTTTGACTCAAGGAAAGGAGAAAAACTACATCTAAATTCTTAAAACATATAGTATGTTAATTATAGTAATATGCCATTTTAGCTCTTGAAAATAAAATTCAAATCAGTAAACATTTCAATGTAATGATTATTTCATTGTGTGTAATTCCTGCTAGTTAAAATCTTGAAAACACAGAGATGCACCAAGAAGAAAATTGCATCATCTGTTTTCTATCATTCTGGCTTTTTTTTTCTATTTCAATGCATATTTATAAATATTCTTTTATTTGTTAATTTCAACAAATTAA
>ML110318.1:35038-59427 GCA_003697995.1 Taxidea taxus jeffersonii | reverse complement strand
AGTATTCTTGGCTGCATGTTTTTCTCGTTTAGTGCTCTGAATATATCATGCCAGTTCTTTCTGGCCTGCCAGGTCTCTGTGGATAAGTCTGCTGCCAATCTAATATTTTTACCATTGTATGTTACAGACTTCTTGTCCCGTGCTGCTTTCAGGATTTTCTCTTTGTCGCTAAGACTTGTAAATTTTACTATTAGATGGCAGGGTGTGGACCGATTCCTACTGATTTTGAGGGGTGTTCTCTGCACCTCCTGGATTTTGATGCTTGTTCCCCTTGCTATATTAGGGAAATTCTCTACAATAATCCTCTCCAGTATACCTTCTGCTCCTATTTCTCTTTCTTCTTCTTCTGGAATCCCAATTATTCTAATGTTGTTTCGTCTTATGGTATCACTTATCTCTCGAATTCTCCCCTCGTGGTCCAGTAGTTGTTTGTCTCTCTTTTGCTCAGCTTCTTTATTCTCTGTCATTTGGTCTTCTATATCACTAATTCTTTCTTCTGCCTCATTTATCCTAGCAGTAAGAGCCTCCATTTTGGATTGCACCTCATTAATAGCTTTTTTTTATATCAACTTGGTTAAATTTTAGTTCTTTTATTTCTCCCGAAAGGGCTTTTATTTCTCCGGACAGGGTTTCTCTTATATCTTCCATGCCTTTTTCGAGCCCGGCTAGAACCTTGAGAATTGTCGTCCTGAATTCCAGATCTGACATATTACCAATGTCTGTATTGATTAGGTCCCTAGCCTTCGGTACTGCCTCCTGTTCTTTTTTTTGTGGTGAGTTTTTCCGCCTTGTCATTTTGTCCAGATAAGAATCCACTGTTCTCCTTGTTAAGTGAACTTGGTCTTGGCTGGATTTCTTGTTGATCTTCTGGGGGAGGGGCCTGTTGTAGTGATTTTCAAGTGTCTCTGCCCCAGGCAGAATTGTACCGCCCTTACCAGGGGCCGGGCTAAGTAATCCTCTCAGGTTCGCTTTAGGAACTTTTGTTCCCTGAACGCTTTCTGTAGAGTTCTGGAGGACGGGAATGAAAATGGCAGCCTCCCAATCTCCGGCTTGGAGGAGCCGAGAGCTAGGGGCCCCAGTCTTCAGTGGGCCTTCAGAGAAAAGCGCTTAATCACTCCCGTCTCCCCAGCCTCCAGCGGCGCTTGGAGAAAATCGTGCGTAATCAGTCCCGTCTCACTGGCTTCTGGCTGTGCTCCGAGGTCACCCAGCCTGTGACCAAGCATCTCTGTCTCTGGCAAAGTCCCACCTGGAGTCTCTGAACCCCATAGATCCCTGAGCTCTCCCAGGTCGGAGTCTCCCCGGATCTTGTGGGGACCCCTCACACAGAGCACCGGCCCGTGTCACAGACCACGGCTCTAGGAAACCCCGAGTTGAGAGCTCACTCCTTGGCTCTGTCTCCGCAGCCGGCTTCCCCGCTCTAATACCTGTGAGCTCTGCGACAGTCAGACACCCCCGATCCTTCTGTGACCCTGCAGGACCTAAGTCCACGCTGTTCCCGTGAGGTCTTCACCCCAGTTTAGCCTCTGGAGCGATGTCCCTCCATGGAGCAGACTTTTAAAAGTCCTGATTTTGTGCTCCATTGTTTCGCCGCTTGCCGGGAGCCGGCACCTCCCCCCGGGGTCTATCTTCCCGTCGTGTTGGATTCACTTCTCCGCTGGTCCTGCCTTTTAGAAAGTGGTCGATTTTCTGTTTCTAGAATTGTTGTTCTTCTTCTCTTCGATCTCCTGTTGGATTCCTAGGTGTTTGCAATGGTTTGATGGCTATCTAGCTGATCTCCTGCTGCCTGATGTCGACTCAGACTGCTACTTCTCCGCCATCTTGACTCTTCCCCCACCTTCTCTAGGATTTTGATAGATTCTTGCCTCATGTTGAGGTCTTTTATCCATTTCGAGTTTATCTTTGTGTATGTTGTAAGAGAATGGTTTCGTTTCATTCTTCTACACATAGCTGTCCAATTTTCCCAGCACCATTTATTGGAGAGTCTGTCTTTTTTCCACTGTATATTTTTTCCTGGTTTGTCAAAGATTATTTGGACCATAGAGTTGAGGGTCCATATTTGGCCTCTCTACTCTATTCCACTGGTCTATGTGTCTGTTTTTGTGCCGGTACCATGCTGTCTTGATGATCACAGCTTTGTAGTAAAGCTTGAAATCGGACAACATGAGACCCCAGTTTTGTTTTTCTTTTTCAACATTTCCTTAGTAATTCGGGGTCTCTTCTGGTTCCATACACATTTTAGGATTGTTTGTTCCAGCTCTATGAAAAATGACGGTGGAATTTTGATCAGGACAACATTGAAAGAATAGATGGCTCAGTATAGACATTTTAACAATGTTTATTCTTCCAATCCATGAGCATGGAATGCTCTTCCATCTTTTTTTGTCTTCTTCAATTTCTTTCATGAGTGTCCTGTCATTCTTTAAGTACAGATCCTTTACTTCTTCGGTTAGGTTTATTCCCAGGTATCTTATAGTTCTTCGTGCTATATATAAATGGAATCAATGCTCTAATTTCTATTTCTATATTTTCATTGTTAGTGTATAAGAAAGCAACTGATTTCTGTACATTAATTTTGTATCCTGACACATTACTGAATTGCTGTATGAGTTCTAGTAGTTTGGGGTGGAGTCTTTCAGGTTTTCCATATAAAGTATCATGTCATCTGCAAAGAGAGAGAGTTTGACTTCTTTGCCAGTTTGAATACCTTTTATTTCTTTTTGGTTGTCTGATTGCTGTTGCTGGGACTTCTAGTACTAAGTTAAATAACAGTGGCGAGAGTGGACATCCTTGTCATGTTCCTGCTCTCAAAGGGAAGGCTGTCAGCTTTTCCCCATTGAGGATGATATTCACTGTGGGTTTTTCATAGGTAGATTTTATGAAGTTGAGGAATGTTCCCTCTATCCCTATACTTTGAAGCATTTTAATCAGGAACAGATGCTATATCTTGTCAAATGATTTTTCTACATCAATTGAGAGAACCATGTGGTTCATCTCTCTTCTCTTATTGATTTGTTCTATCACATTGATTGATGTGCAAATGTTGAACCACCCTTGCATCCCACCTGGTCATGGTGGATAATCTTCTTAAGGTACTATTGGATCCTATTAGCTAGGCTTTTGTTGAGAATCTTGGCATATTCATCAGGGATATTGGTCTTAAGTTCTTTTTGGTGGGTTCTTTGCCTGGTTTGAGGACCAGGGTAATGCTGGCTTCATAAAAAGAGTCTGGAAGTTTTCTTTCTGTTTCTATTTTTTGAAATAGCTTCAGGAGAATAGGTATTATTTCTTTTTTGAATGTTTGGTAGAATTCTCCAGGAAATCTGTCAAGTCCTGGGGTCTTGTTTTTTGGGAGGTTTTTGATCACTGCTTCAATCTTGTTACTAGATATTGGTCTATTTGGGTTGTCAGATTCTTCCTGATTCAGTTTTGGAAGTTTATAGGATTCCAGGAATGCATCCATTTTTGTCTAGGTTGCTTAACTTATTGGCATATAGCTGTTGATAATAATTTCTTTCTTTTTTTTTTAAGATTTTTATTTATTTATTTGTCAGAGAAAGTGAGCACAGGCAGACAGAGTGGCAGGCAGAGGCAGAGGGAGAAGCAAGCTCCCTGCTGAGCAAGAAGCCCGATGCAGGACTCAATCCCAGGACGCTGGGATCATGACCTGAGCCAAAGGCAGCTGCCTAACCAACTGAGCCACCCAGGCGTCCCTGTTGATAATAATTTCTGATGATTGTTTCTATTTCCTTGGTGTTAGTCGTGATTTCCCCCCTTTTCACTCATAATTTTATTAATTTGGGCCCTCTCTTTCTTTTTTTGGGGGGGAGATTAGTTTGGCCAATGCTTTATAGATCTTATTGAATCTTTAAAAAAACCAGCTTCTGGGGCGCCTGGGTGGCTCAGTGGGTTAAAAAAAAACCAGCTTCTAGTTTTGTTGGTGTGTTCTATATCTCTATTTCTATCTCACTGATCTCTGCTCTAATCTTGATTTTTTCCCTTCTTGTGTGTGGGGTTGACTTAATTTGTTATTGATTCTCCAGTTCTTTAAGGTGTAAAAGAGAGCTGGTGTGTTCTGGATTTTTCCTTTTTTTTGAGGGAGGCTTGGATTGCTATGTATTTCCCTCTTAGGACTGCCTTTGCCGTATCCCATAGGTTTTGGACTGAAATGTCTTCATTCTCATTGGTTTTCCATGAATTGTTTAAGTTCTTCTTTGATTTCCTGGTTAATCCAAACATTCTTAAGCAGGGTGATCTTTAGCTTCCAAGTGTTTGAATTCCTTCCAAGCTTTTCCTTGTGGTTGAGCTCCAGTTTCAAAGCATTATGGTCTGAGAATATGCAGGGAATAATCTCAATCTTTTGGTATCAGTTGAGCCCTGATTTTTGACCCAGTTTGTGGTCTATTCTGGAGAAAGTTCCATGTACACTCGAGAAGAATGAGTATTCTGTTGTTTTAGGGTGGAATGTTCTGTGTATATCTATGAGGTCCATCTGGTCCAATGTGGGTGATTTTCTGCTTGGATGATCTGTCTATTACTGAGAGTGGCGTGTTAAGATCCCCTGCTATTGGGATGCCTGGGTGGCTCAGTTGGTTAAGCGGCTGCCTTCGGCTCAGGTCGTGATCCCAGCATCCTGGGATCGAGTCCCACATCGGGCTCCTTGCTCGGCGGTGAGCTTGCTTCTCCCTCTGCCTCTGCCTGCCACTCTGTCTGCCTGTGCTCACTCTCTCTGACAAATAAATAAATAAATAAAAGATCCCCTGCTATTAATGTATTCATATCAATGTGACTCTTGATTAACAGTTGTCTTATGTAGTTGGCTGCTCCTGTATTAGGGGCATAAGTATTTACAATTGTTAGATCTTCTTGGTGGATAGAACTTTTAAGAATGATGTAGTGTCCTTCTTTATCTCTGACTACAGTCTTTAGTTTAAAATCTAATTTATCTGACATGAGAATCGCTACCTTAGCTTTCTTTTGAGTCCCATTGGTATGAAAGATGCTTCTCCATCCCTTCACTTTCAGTCTGAATGTATCCTTAGGTTCCAAATGGGTCTCTTGTAGACAACATATGGATGGGTCCTGTTGTTTTATCCAGTCTGCCACCCTGTGCTGTTTTATGGGAGCATGTAAGCCATTCATGTTGAGAGTGATTATTGAAAAATACGTTTTTGTTGACATCATGTTGCCTGTGAAGTCTTTGTTTCTATAGATTGTCTCTGTAAATTTCTGTTCTGTGACACTCTTGGGTTCTTTCTTCTTTTATAGGAAACCCTCTCCCCTTAATATTTCTTGTAGTGCCAGCTTGATGGTCACATACTCTTTTAAACCTTGCCAGTCTTGGAAGCTCTTTATCTCTCCATGCATTTTGAATGTCAGCCTTGCTGGATAAAGTATTCTTGGCTACATGTTCTTCTCATTTAGTGCCCTGAATATATCTTGTCAGCCCTTTCTGGCTTGCCAGGTTTCTGTGGACAGGTCTGACATTATTCTGATGGACCTTCTTCTGTACATAAGGAATCTCTTCCCCCTAGCTGCTCTCAGAAGCTCTTGTCTAAAATTATGATTTGTCAGTCTTCCAATCAGGTACCTCGAGGTCTTTCTAGATTTGTTTATCTCGGGGGGGGTGTTCTTTCTACCTCTAGGAAACGAATGCTGGTTCCATTCCCCAGATTGGGAAAATTTTCATGGAGGATTTGTTCAACTATATCTTCTAGTCTTCTTTCTCTCTCCCCCACCTCAGGGATCCCAAAAATCTGATGTTGGAACATTTCATGGTGTCATTTATTTCCCTAATTCTGTTTCTATGGCTTCTAAGCTGTTTGTTCCAGGCCTCCTCCTGATCCTTTTTCTATATCAGTTTGTCATCTAAATCTCTAATTCTACATTCTGCCTCAGTTACCCTAGCTGTTAGATTATTTAGATTAGATTAGAACTCATTGATAGCATTTTTAACTTCCTCCTGGGCAGTTTTCACTTCTGCCCTAATTGATTCCATGCTGTCACTAATGGTTTTCTCCAACCTAGCCATTGCCTGGATAATTGTTACCCTGAATGCCCTTTCCAACATAATGTTTATGTCCATACCCAATAGCTCTGATGGAGAGGACACAGTCTCTGAATTTTTCCTCTGTTGGGTGTTCCTTCTCCTAGTCATTTTGGTGAGAGGTGGTTGAGGGGATGTGTAGCTGAATATATCAACCATGATCCAGGAAAGGTGCACCCTGGAATGCTTCTGAGCAATCGGAAGTCATCACCAAAAAGAAAGAAAAAAGAGAGAGAGAGAGAGAAAGAGACAGAAAACAAAGAACAAAAAGAAGACCCGGCCAGAATCGGCCCGGAAGTTAAGATTTATAAGGTATACAAACAAAAACGGACAAACAAAAAGACCGACTAAAGTAAATGATGAGAAGAAAAAAAAAGAACCCAGTCAAAATGACCCCAAGGATAAGATTTATATAATACCAGAACAAAGACAAATATAGAGAAACACTAACAGAAGACAAAGATGGGAGGAGGGTGGTTATAAATCCTCCCTGTGGGCGAGGAAGATTATTTCAGTGCTTCCTGGGTGTGTCTTGATATCTTTGTTAAAGGACTCAACTTTCCAGAGATAAAGGGGGACTAAAGCTGGTTTATATATAGGGGTAGTATTGATTCGGGAAAGAGGGTTACCTTGAAGCTTGTATCTACATGTATATTTTTTTAAAAATAGAAAAGGAAAAACACAGGTATATGTATGCAAAAAGTTCAAGTTAAAAGGTTATTATGGATTATGTTGTATTAAACCTCTAATTGTAATGGTAAATAGGTCAAAAAATTAAAAAGAACAAGAATAGTGAGAACAAACCAAAATAAAAGTTGTATCTATGAGATATACAGGTTTTAGGGCAATACGGGGAGCTTAATATATCGTTTTCCCCTGACATTTGGGGTTTTACAGCTTTATGGGGACCCTGTGGTGCTCGTCCTCTCGTTCTTTTGGCTGGCTTTTTGGGGGAGGGGCCTGCCTCTGTTTTTCAGTCAGTCTTGCTTGGGTTGAGTCCTCCTGCCCCCCTATCAAGGGGCTGGGCTCTGGAACCGGTTTTTCAGGCTTTTGTTCTCTGGTGGCTTTTTGTGGCTTTTCCGAGGTTTTGTGGAAAGCAAACTGCACCCAGACCTACGTCTCAGAGAGAAGCCTCAGTCTGCTCCCCTCTGGGTGGTCCAGAACACACAGACTCCCCCTCTGTAAACTCAGCTGAGCCATGCAACCTCCCACAGGCAGTGCACATCCCCAGCCACCATCTCAGGGGTCGCCCAAAGCACCTGCTTCTCTCTGCACCTGCTTGTCTCTGCTACTAAAACTGTGAGTGATATTGGTCCAGGGAGCCCGCTTCTGGTGGCTGCCTTTGCCAGGACTGCTGTCTGGGGTCCAGACCTCAGGGTTTTACAGGTTGCTGCCCAGAGATCATGCTGAGTTCCTGGGAGTGTCCAGACCCTCTGCCCCTCCGCTGGCTAGTGCCTACAAAGGGCACTCTCAGGCTCGGGCAGTGAGCTCAGAGCGCAAAAGGCTGTGGTTCTAGAGAGCGCCCACCAGACTCCTTCATGCGGGCGGTGGGGGGGGGGCGACCCAGCCAAGCCTCAGCCTGTGGGCAAGCTGCGCCACCCTGGGGGCTCCTGGACCAGGAACTGGATGCTCTGCCGCCGCACTCTCTCTGGTACAGGTGGTCCCCCGGCGGTGGCCATCCTAGGACTGTGGGCTTGGGCCCGTGCCCATGACTGCCCGATTCCACCAGCTGCCCTTTAATGTTGGGTCCGTAATCAAAGGAGCGAGACTGATACAAAGCGAAGGTCAAGCAAAGCTTTATTTCGCGCCAAGCATCAAGAATCAAACTGACCGGCCAGGGCCATCTCTTACAAAGAGGCGACCCTTCTCTGCCTTACAGACTGGCTTTTAAGGGCAAAGGCCATGTGGTTGGGCCTGGCCATGCACAGGTGGCCAATGACACAGAGAAAACTGCACAGTCAGGCTAGGTCACACATAAGTGACCAATTGAGTTACAATTTACCCCATAGTAGGCATTTGAACTACCCTATCACCTTGGCCAGAATTGGCACCCAAAGGGTGGGGTCCACACACCTTGGTAGCTAGGGAGACAATATGCCCGCCTCACTGATTGGATACCTCCACCAGGCCTGACCTGCCCTTGTATTTGGGCTTTGTTACCTGGGACTGGTTTCTGGGACTTGTTTTTAAGTAAGTCCCCTGCGGGGAGTGGGGGCGCCTTGCAGAAGGGGGGCAGGAACAGTTTAAGTTTTACTGCATAAACAGCACAATGGCTATTCAACCTAAATGGAGCTGTTTTGGCTAAATAGGCCCTTACATTAAGATCTTTTGCTCTTTTTGAGTGCTTTTAACCAGACTCCAAGTTACTGCTGGTCCCCAACCACAGGGCACTTTCATATTGGGGTATTACTTTGCAATGGGTCCCTTCTGGTGGCTCCTTCCCTGTTCTGTTTATCCTCTGTTATCAGCCCGAAGGTTCGCACTCCACCTTACCTCTCCACTGAGGTCTTCTGTCCCAGGAGAGATTCAGAAGTGTATAATCCTACATCTCAGGCTGATTTCATGAGTGTTCAGAGTGTTCTGGTGGATGACCAGCTCGCTTTAGGGGACTGGTTGAAACAGCCTCCACTACTTCTCTGCCATCTTGCCCCTCCTCCCTGAAGATACTGTTTTAATCTTTTGTTCCCAGGAGTTTGACTAAAATCTGCTTAGGCCTACATTGTTGGTAATTATCTAGTAGTTACTGAGATTCTCTCATCTGTAATCTAACATTTTTTCACCAAATTTGGGAAATTTTAGGCCATTGTCTTCAAATGTTTTCTGCCTCACTCGTGCTCTTTTTCTTAATTTCTGGGATTCCAGTTACACATATATTGTACACCTTACACATAATAATGACCACTTATCATTTAGTGACCCACGGGTCACTAAACCTGCTACATGTTCTTTTCTCCATCCTTTTTGTTCTGTTCTCAGTTTAGATAATTTCTGTGAATCTGTCCTCAAGTTTACGGATTTTCTTCTGATATCCCCAATCTGCTGTTCACCGACTGCACATTTTTATTTCAGATTTTATAATTTCAATTGCAAAATTTTCATTTGGTTCTTTTTTTTTTTTTAGCAATTTTCATTTCTATGTTTTTTGTCTTTTCAGTGCTCAAACTGTAACAAATCCTCAGAATTTACTGTTTTACATTTTCTAATATAAAACCATTGTGAATATCAATTACATTTTATCTCTCATATTCTAGTAATAATGGATAGTGTGTAACAAATTTTTTATAGTTATTTCTTCCTCACTGGAATCTTTTCAGGATCTCTTATCTTTACAATACCTATGGGATGGTTATTCGTTCTTTTTGCCAGTTTTGAGATACTAAACAATGAATAACTTTTGCTTCTTGTTTTGTGTGTCTGATACTCCACATAAATATTTAATGTCTTTTTTTTTTTTTTTTTAAAGAGATCAAAAGTGGGCGAGGGGAAAGGGGGGGGGGGGGGGAAGCAGGCTCCCCGCTGAGCAGAGAGCCTGATGTGGCGCTTGATCCCAGGACCCTGAGACCATGACCTGAGCTGAAGGCAGAGGCTTTAACCCACTGAGCCACCCAGGTGCCCCCCACTTTTAAATTTTATTTATTTATTTTGACAGAGATCACAAGTAGGCAGAGAGGCAGGCTAATGTCTTAATTTGATGACTCAGATAAGAGATCTAACTGAACTACTTCAGATACCTGAGATAGAGGAGGGTTTACATAACCATTATTTAACAAATTCCCTTAAGCATTTAGACAGCCCTGGATTTCTCAAGACAGCTCACAGGTATATAATTTCTTCTAGAGTTAGCTTCATATCAGCTCTCAAAGAAAGCATTTTCCCCGGGGTTGGGGGAGAATCTAAAAGGATCACTGAGGCATCACTAAAATAAATCAGTAATACATACCAGCTGAGATTTCCTTCTTATCTAACTAGATAAATATAAATTGTTCTTATTACCAGTGAAATGGTACTTTAGAAGAAAAATACAAAAAAAAGAAACCTGAAACAGACTTCTCTATTAAAAAAAAAGGGGGGGGGGCGCCTGGGTGGCTCAGTGGGTTAAAGCCTCTGCCTTCGGCTCAGGTCATGATCCCAGGGTCCTGGGATCGAGTCTCGCATCAGGCTCTCTGCTCAGCAGGGAGCCTGCTTCCTCCTCTATCTCTGCCTGCCTCTCTGCCTACTTGTGATCTCTATCTGTCAAATAAATAAATAAAATCTTAAAAAAAAAAAAAAGATGTGATAAGTGTAAGTGTAAGTAGTTTTATGCAGCCCCTTGCTGCTCTCTCAATGGTGAGACATAAAGATGACAGCTGTCTGCATTGGTGGCAGTAGTTCACTGACACTGAAACTGAATTCATGACCTCGTGTTCTTTACTGAGAATACCTTACTATAAAAATACTAACTTCCTATATGCCTCCTAAATTTTCTTAGTCAGAAAAGCATATATAGTAAGTGGATTAATAAACCCTTTATAAGTAGCATAAATAAATTAAATAATTTTTATTAATAAAGATTTGTCCCCATCCTCGCTAAATAAATGTTAACTGGGGAAAAGAATTGGTTGAAACTTATTATTCTGGCCATTTACTGCTGTATAACAACACACCCTGCAGTGGAGTGGCTTCAGACCACAGTTCATTACCCTCGTATGTGCAGTGGCTCACTCGGAAGTCTGCTGCTGCCACACCGAGATCCCTGCTGTGAGCGATATTATCCAAAGGCCTGCTGAGCTGCACACCTGAGATGACTTCTGGTCACTTGCTCCTGGGCTTGGGTGCCAAGGACAGCTGGAGGATAGCCAGGCCTCTCTTTCCATGCCCCCTCTTCCTTTCACTAGCGGGGTCTTACCAGCGTGGTGACGTCAAGGTCACCAAATTTCTTACAGGATCTGGCTTTTCCTAGAGCAAGGATTCCACAGACCAAGTTGGAAGCTGCAAAGTTTCGAAGCTAGCATCACTTCTATAAAGGCCTGTTGGTGAGCAGAGAGTCACAGGACCAGGCTGATTAGAGCAGAGAAGACTACATGATCTTGGTTCTTTGGAGACTGTCTTTAGAGATGAGCTACCAGAGGAGTGCACTCACCTTGGAGTGCCCTTGCCACTGCCATCTTAGCCTCAAGGGAGAGCATATGAATTTAGAACATCCCGAGTTGACTCTGTTGGCTTCTGCTCAGCGCAGCTTAGCTCCCTCTGCATAAAGGAAACTAGAACACTAGTTAATGCCTCCATTAGGTTGCCTCTGTTTTATCTCCTTTCAAAGACTGCATCAAAACAAGTGAATAGTCTGCCATATATTTTCTTTTTCTTTTCTCAACTCCCAGTTCTCTCTTTATAGTTATTTCCAATTTAGATGTGGTAAGATTCATGTGCAACTTGAACCTTTGCCTTTCTCCTTCCTCAGAGGTTACCTTCATCTAATCTAGTGGAAATCAAGGGCAGTTGTAGGAAAGTAGGTTTTTGTCTTACCTCCCACCCTAATTGTTCATATGGTATCATTTCCCCACATCAGCTGACCCTAGCTGTCCTCAGTGTTGTTGGGGCTTGCTGCTAGTTATTACCCAGCATTGTTGGATTAGTTCACCTGATAGTCTGCCTGTGTGGCAGCAGAAGTATCAGGGTCTGGCATATCCACTGTTCTCCAGGATCCCCTCACACAAGGCTGTAGGGGGGATATCACACGTTATTGAAAGGGTTGAATGGATGAAGCTTTAGTTTTTGGAGTGGAATAATTCCTTCTTGGGTGTACAGCCCCATGTGTTATATAACACTCAGCATCCCTGGTCCTGGGGAACTGAAATCTGGTAGCCCACCCTGGTTATTGTGGTAGTCACAACTCTTCCAAATGTTCCCAAGCACTCCTGGTGAAGGGCAAATGTTCCAGATTGTAAACTACTAGATTACAGTCATTAAAGAAAATTCTATTTAAAAACAGAAAAATTTCATAAAATTAACAACTATATGTTTTCCTATAATCAAAGGGAAAACTATTTACGAAGTTACATGAATCCCTTTAAAAGACTTCTTAGTTTTTAACCTGGTTTCCTTGTCTTTGCCTCTAAAATCCTTCCTTCTTCACAAAACCACACTGCCTACCAGCAGAGATTCTAGTCTGTTAATACAGCCACTAGCCTCATGTGTCTGCGAGCACTTAAAATGTGACTAATCCAAACTGAGATATGAAAATATACTTAGTACAAAAAAGATAAACTATTCTAATAATTTTTATATTGATACATTGTGATATATTTTTGATGTAAGGTAAATAAATTGTTGAAATTAATTTCTACCAGTTTTTTTAATGTGACTACCAGAAAATTTTCAAGTACATAAGTAGCTTATGGGTTTGTTTGGTTTTTTAAGGTTTTATTTATTTATTTAACTGAGAGAGCACCACCAAGGAGAGCAGCAGAGGAAGAGGGAGAAGAAGGCTCCCCACTGAGCAGGGACCTGGAGTCATGACATGAGCCAAAGGCAGATGCTTAACTAACTAAGCCACCCAGGGGCCCCTGGTTTTTGTTCTATTTCCAGTGGGCAGTGCTGATAAATTATGTCTCACTGTGGTGGGGCCCAGGGGTTCAGTCTGGTTGGATAAAGGAACTTAAAGCTACACTTGCACTGTACATTATATAAGATTGAGGAAGCACAGTCAGTTTGAAAGACCTGGGGGATTCTTTTTTACTCTGATAATACACACATAACACAACATTTACCATTTTTAAGTAAGCCACTTAAGTGGTACTAAGTACACTCACATTGCTGTACAACTGTCACCATCATCTTCCCAACTGAATATACCCATTAGACACTTAACTCCCTACACACTTTCACCTAGCCCCTGGCTGCCACCTTACTGCTTTCTGTCTTTGAATTTGATGAGTCTAGGTAATATGATTGTGGAATAATAGAATATTTGTCCTTCTGCGATTGGCTTCTTTTACTTAGTGGAATGTATTCAGGGTTTATCCATGTTGTAGCATATGTCAGGGTTTCCTTCCTCTCTAATTCTGTTGTATGTGTGTGTCATGTTTTGTTTATGCATCTGTCAAGGGACACTTCGGTTGTTTCCACCTTCTGACTATGGTGAACAATGCTGTTATGAACGTAAGTATACAAACATTTGTCTGAGCCTCTGCTCTCACTTCTTTGGGGTATGTTTCTAGGAGTGGAATTGCCAGATCATATTGTAATTCTAAGTAATTTTTTGAGGACTCACCATACCCTTTTTACAACAACTGCCTGTTTCGCATTCCCACCAACTTACAAGGATTCCACTTTCTTCACATCCTCATAAGTACTTATAACTTTCTGGGTTTGTTCTGTTTTGTTTTTAATAGTGGCCATCCTAATGGGCATAAAGTGGTATCTCATTGCAGTTTTGATTTGCATTTTCCTAATAATTAGTGAAGTTGAGCATCTTTTCATGTTCTTGTTGATATTTGTATATCTTCTTTGGAGAAATATGTGTTCTAGTCCTTTGCCTGTTGTTAAAGCAGATTATTTTTGTTGTTGTCCAAATGTGGGAGTTTTTTAATATATTCCTGAATCAATTGTTTGTCAGATATGTGATTTGTAAATATGTTTTTCCATTCTCTCAGTTGCCTTTTCACTTTTGATAGTGTTCTTTGATGCATAAAACCTTTTGATATAGTCCAATTTACTTTTTCTTTTGTTGACTATGCTTTTGACATTATATCCAAGAAATCATTGCCAAATCCAATGAAGCTTTCTCCCTATGTTTTTCTCTAAGAGTTCATAGTTTTAGCTCTTATGTTTAGGTCTTTTATCTTTTGAGTTAATTTTTGCATATGCTGTAAGATAAGGGTCCATTTTCGGTTTTTTGCATATGGATATCCAGTTTTCCCACCATCATTTGTTGAAAAAGACTGCTTCTTCTTCATTCAATGGTTTTGGCACCCTTGTGGAAAATTATTTTACCACACAAGGGTTTATTTCTAGGCTCTTTAATCTATTCCACTGATATATCTGTCTTTATGCTGTGGCTGTACTACCTTGATTACCATAAATTTGAAGTAAGTTTCTAAATCAGGAAGGATTTAAGTTTTGTTTTTTTTTAAGATTTTATTTTTATTTATTTGACGGAGAGAGAGATCACAAGTAGGCAGAGAGTCAGGCAGAGAGAGAGAGAGAGGAACAGTCTCCCCACTGAGCAGAGAGCCCGATGCGGGGCTCGATCCCAGGACCCTGGGATGATGACCTGAGCCGAAGGCAGTGGCTTAATCCACTGAGCCACCCAGGTGCCCCTGGATTTAAGTTTTTAAATCAGAATGTTGTGGCTATTTGTGGGTCCCTTGAGATTTCATATAAATTTTAAGATGACTTTTTTAATTAAGTCTACTAATCCATGAACATAGGATATCTTTCCATTTATGTGTATTTTTCAAAATATTTCAGTAATGTTTTGTATTTTTGGTGTCCAAGTCTTTTACCTCCTTGGCTAAGTTTATTCCCAAGCATTTTATTATTTTTGATGCTATTGTAAATGGATTGCTTTCTTTTTTTTTTTTTTTAAGATTTTATTTATTTATTTTTTGACAGACAAAGATCACAAGTAGGCAGAGAGGCAGGCAGAGAGAGAGGAGGAAGCAGGCTCCCTGCTGAGCAGAGAACCCGATGTGGGGCTCGATCCCAGGACCCTGAGATCATGACCTGAGCCGAAGCCACCCAGGCGCCCCTGGATTGCTTTCTTAATTTCCTATCTAGATTACTAGATAGGAAACTAGAAACTAGATTCTAATCTTCAAAACTAGATTACTGATTATTAGTATATAGAAATGCAACTGATTCTTGTGTATTGATTTTATATCCTGCAATGTTGCTGAATTTATTTACTAGTCCTAACAGTATTTTTGTGGAACCTTTAAAGTTTTCTGCATATAATATGTCACCTGTGAACAGAGAAATTTTGCCTTTTTTCTCTCCATTTTGGATGCCTTTTATTTACTCCTCTTGCCTAATTGCTCTGACCAGGACTTCCAGTATTAGTTGAATCAAGTGCTGAAAGCTTCCTTGTCTTGACTTGAGGGGGCTCTTGAAGGAGATTATGTGGGAGTGTCTACCTGTGGCACTATTCCACTATCTCCTACCTGCCACAGGTGTAGGACTGTTTGAAGATATGTAGCCCTGTCTCCCAGAATTGTGGTTCCCTAAATCTCAGTTACTTGGACAATAATAATGCTCAGGCCAGTGAAGGTCTTTGGAAGGATGGTTACTAGTAACCCATGACACTAAAAATCTTGAGTTCTTATCTACCACCTCTCAATCTCATACATTCCAAAGAGCAGAACCACTTGGCAGTTTCTTAACCAGTAAGTCACCAGCTTCCTTCTTCATTTTTCTCATTGTCCAGTAAATAATTACTGAAACACATACACGTTTTCCACAAACAAAATTAATTTTTTGAAACAGTTGAAACTAGAGAACATGAACTCAAGTGCCCAGGCAATCAGAAATAAATGAAATAGTAAAGTTAAGAAAAATAGGGACTGATAAAGGTTATGGGCAGGTGTTTGTAGTCATGTCTGGATAAGAGTTCAGGGTTGACAAATCTTGCAGATTTTCAAGAGAAGGTGGAGTCAAGATTTTTATGTATATTGTATGGATTTTGATCTAAAAGAAGAAAGATCTATAATATTATCTTAATTGCCCTATAATTTGCAAGGCTGCTTCTTTCACCAATGAATTTATTTTTCTCATTCCAGAAAATAGTGTAGCTTTTTAGTAAAGAATTCTTCCACAGCAGGCTTTCAGAGGTGAGAACATGGATGCAGGCCTGCCAGAAATTAGAAATAAGAGCCTTCCCTTAGTTGCAAAAGGCCTGGATAAGTTTCTGGAATTGCTACATATAAAGATACTAAGATTCTTAGTGAAGAGCCTTTTTTTTTTAATTTAAAATCTGTTGTTTCTAAGTAAGTAGACTTTTGAAATATGAAAACACCATTACATAACAAATCATTAGTTTGAAACTATTTTCTGTGTTCATATTTTTAAGATTTATTCCCTCATTCAGTTATCTAATTTGTGTTTCACATATAGAGCTTTTGAAGAAAAACGAAAAGAACAAGAAGAAAAAGAACAACAAATCAGAGAACAAATACTTCAACAAAGAAAAGAAAAGTTTGAAGAAGTCACTGAAAAATTCCAGCGTGCTCATATTCCTCTATCACAACGGAGGAGAGCAGGTATCTGAACTTCTAGAACGATATGAGGATAAAAATGGAAATGAGGGGCTCCTGGGTGACTCAGTTGGTTAAGCATATGCTTTCAGCTCAGGTCATGATATCAGGGTCCTGGGATCAAGCCCCACATTGGGCTCCCTGCTCAGGGGAAATCTGCTTCTCCTTCTCCCTCTGTCTGCCTGTTTGTGCTCTCTCTCTGTCAAATTAAAAAAAAAAAAAAATCTTAAAAAAAATGAAAATGTTATCATATTCAACTTGGTAGACAATAAAATGGTAAATTAAGAAAAAAAGGTATAATTCAAACTAAAAAGCATACCTTCTGAGCAATAAGACTTTAAACAAATGAAAAATTATAATTTGATTTAGGTTTAATTTGGAGAATATATTGTTGGCTCTATTAGTAAATTTTGAAAGTTCACAAGTGTGATTCTACTTCATACTGGCTTACAGTGTTTTGTCTTTTTAAAACTGATGTAGTAAACAGAAAATTTAATGTTTAAGTTTGGCAAATTAGCATCACATTCATTCTGGCATTTTATTCACATTTTGGTTCAAATTCTTACCTAAGAGACTGACAATATAAAAAGAAATTGTACAGAGTGTTATAATCTAACAATCTAAGGCCAGTAATCAATTAAGAATTTAAATACGATTATAGTTGATTCTTTGGTACCATATCTATATTTTTTATACCTTAAATAGTAACACGGAATTAAGTATAAAATGTCAAAGCTTCAAAAAGAAAAGGACAGGGGCACCTTTGTGGCTCAGTTGGTCAGCATCTGACTCTTGATTTCAGCTCAGGTCATGATCTCTAAGGGTCATGAGATTGAGACCCATGTCAGGCTCTGCACACTAGGCATGGAACCTACCTAAGATTCTCTTCTCTCCCTCTGCCCCTTTCCTAACCCCCCCTTAAACACATGTGCTCTCTCTAAGAGAAAGAAAAGAAGGAAGGAAGGAAGAAAGGAAGGAAGGAAGGAAGGAAGGAAGGGAGGGAGGGAGGGAGGGAGGGAGGGAGGGGAAGGAAGGAAAGAGGGACAAGTAGAACCTTTATGTTCAGCAAATGTATGTTGTACTCTACTGTACTTAGCCCTGGGCTGAGATAGAAAGGTAACCATTCTCTGCCATTAAAGATCTCACAGCTTATTTTGGAGATGAAAGTAATGTGAACAATATCAATAAATATGTTGAGAATATCTGTGGTAATGGAATGTGTAAATTTCTGTGTGAACACAGAAGGAAGAATGCTAAACCTATACAGGGACATCAAGGACATCATCCCTGGAAAAATGACTTAATTTGAATCTTGTAGAACGAGCATTTTGCTATGCAAAGAGAAAAAAAAATTAAAATCCCCAATGAAGGAAAAACTTTTACAAATAAATTATGTATTTTAATGCATCCTGAAGCATAGGATGGGGGAAGGTGCAGAAGAATGAATGTGAGACTAGTAAGCTAGAACCAATGCGCAAAGCACTTGGCATATCATGCTAGAAATTTCACTTGTATCCAAAATATAATCCACCTAAAGTTGTTTTTTTTTTTAAGATTTTATTTATTTATTTAACAGACAGAGATCACAAGCAGGCAGAGAGGCAGGCAGAGAGAGAGGAGGAAGCAGGCTCCCTGCAGAGCAGAGAGCTGGATGCGGGGCTCGATCCCAGGACCCTGGGATCATGACCTGAGCTGAAGGCCACCTAAAGTTTTTTAAAAGCAAGCTATTACTGTGTCAGTAAGAGATCCTACTGTAATTGAAAAGCAATCTGATAACATTAAGTGAGGATGATATGAGACAGCTAGTAATACCCCTAAAAATAGCAATGGCTTAAATATGATATAGGTTTATTTTTCTCTTGTATAATGTGAAGTCCAGAGGTAGGCAGTCACAGCTGGTTTGAGGACTTCGTGGTGTCACTGGGAGCTCAGATGCCTTCTGTCTCTTGGCTCAACTATCCTTAGTTTGTAATTTTTATCTTCACCCTCCTAGTCGCATTTTAGCTGCTAAAGCTACGGCATCATGCCAATGTTGTAGGCAGGAAGAAGGGAGAATTGTGAAGGACAAAAGATTGTACCTCTGGGCTCCCTCTGTCTACTTATGTATAACTGGCAACTCCATGTGCAGGGAAAACTGACAAAACAAAAGTGTTCAGTAATTCTGCATCGCCGCCCTGACTGTGTGTGGTCTATTGCTGGGGAAGGAAGGGAAAATGGGAAACTTGAGGGTCTCTACTACAATTAGATCCGTTTATGAGAAAGATAATTACAGTGACAACACGGAGGTAGATTGAAGTGAAAACATGCTGAAGTAGACAGACTAGCACGAGACTATTCCAGTACTCATGGCAGGAGGAGTTGAGCTGTCCTGCGTATGGAGAAAAGTGATAGTATATTCAAGAGGTAGAATCAGTACATCTCAGTTGCTAATTGATGGAGAGTGGGGAAAGTCTAGATGGAGAGCATTGCCCCTAGGACTTAGCAGAGAGTCTCACATATTTTTATACTTTTTTAAGGAATTAATTATTTTGATATATGATGATATTATTCATCAAGATTATGGATAAAGAAGGAGAATCAGATTAGAGGTGTGAACGATCATTAAGTTTTAAATGCATTGATTTTGAGCTTTCTGTGCCTCATCTAAATGGGGAAATCAAATCAGCAACTAGAAATATGGGTCTGTGGGGAACCTAGGGGACTCAGTTGGTTGGGCATCTGCCTTCAGCTCAGGTCATGATCCCAGGGTCCTAGGATCAAATCCCACATTGGGCTCCTTGCTCAGCAGGGAGCCTGCTTCTCCCTCACCCTCTGCCTGCCGCTCCCCCTGCTTGTGCTCGCACGCTCTCTTTTTTTTTTCTCTCTCTGTGTCAAGTAAATAAAGTTTTATTAAAAAAAAAGAAGAAAGAAAAGAAATACGGGTCTGAAATTTAAGAAAAAGATGGAATAGAGTTGTATATTTAAGAGACACTAACGGGGGGCGCCTGGGTGGCCCAGTTGGTTAAGCGACTGCCTTCAGCTCAGGTCATGATCCCGGAGTCCTGGGATCGAGTCCCGTATCAGGCTCTCTGCTTGGTGGGAAATCTACTTCTCCCTCTGACCCTCCCCCTTCTAATGCTCTCTCTCTCTCTCTCTCATTCTGTCTCTCTTTCAAATAAATACTGTCCAGAGGTAGGCAGTCACAGCTGGTTTGGCTGTGACTTAAAAAAAGAGTCACAAATTAGTGATATATACTTGATAAATGAAGCCATGGGAAAGATAAGCTAAACCACAGGATACAGACCACAGATTGAGAGTAGGGCCTAAAATAGAATTTTTTTTTCTAAAATAGAATCTTAACGTACACTATTTACTGTAGGTAGAGCAAGAGAAACTAAAAGAGGATTTTTGAGAAGTCCTTCTCAAGAATGCACAATGGCAAAAGCAAACAAAGCAAATAATGTATAAGAAGGCATAGGAGAAGGTAGTTTGAAGAAAGAGGATGTGGTAATTACAGTAAATGCCTGAGAAAATTGCTTACCACTTATGGGAATTATTTGCCCCAAAAAAGGGTGCCAACTACCAAAAGGTCTGGGAACAAAGAGTCAGGAGTTTTAGCAAAAACAAATGACACACTCACACAATGGAATATTATACAGTTATTAGAAGAAATGATGGAGAAACTCTTCATGGACTGATGTGGGAAGTTTTCCAGCAGAAGGAGGTTTACTGTGAAGTTACTGAGGCTTGAGTTTCATGAGCCCTCACTGTCACGGCCCCTACACCTAATTTTATATGAGTACTTTTGCATTATTTTTTCTTAACGAAGCCTCCCAAGTTGTATAAGCCGTATGCTCATATAAAACTTGTGTCTTTCCCTGATTTTCAGGACATATTATTAGTCATAAAAAGACGGTCCAGATCACAATATATAATATTCTGCCTTCTGGTGAGAAAAGGGGAAAATTAGAATATATATTTATATTTGCATAAAGAAACAGTTATAGTATGTACAAATGATCAAGAATAAGACTTCCAAATGTGTATTATGTACATTTTTTAACTTCTTATATGGATATATTATGCCAAATACCAAATTAATATTTTAAGAAAATTCAATGCTGTGAATGAAGAGCAAAAACAGAGCTATGAAAGACAACTATTACTTAATTGTCTTATTAGTTTAGTTTATTCCCAAATCCTGAAGGTTAACCAAGACAGTTTGGAGGTGTCAGTGGAGAGCTCGAGAGTCAGCTACCCCACCTCCATGCCTTGAGTTTTCTGTGGTAGGTGACTGTAGGAAAACTGAGCCTCCATTTAAGCAGACTGCGAGAGAAGCGGCACCCCTAGCAGATGGCTGTGCTTCACCTGCAGCAGGAGGGTGTGAAGAGCACTGGGCGATATAGGACAAGCAGAGCGTGCTGAGTGGAGTGCACCGCCGAAGACTCCAGGGAAGCGGGCACACATGGGAAGCAGGGCTGGTTAGAGGATGTGCTGCATAGTGTGTAGACAAATGTCCACAGAATCTGTGACCCTGAACTGGGCCCCAGTCTCCTCTGTTGCAAAATGGACATTGAAATAGCATCAGCTTCATGGGCTGTAGTGAGGATTCAATTAGTGAATACGGCATGCTTAAAAATGATGTCTGTAACAGTAAGCGCTCCGCGAACAGTAGTTGGTGTTTTTTACACTTCCCATTTTATTCTTAAAAATATTCATAAACTTTGGGGCATCTGGGTATCTCAGTTGGTTGAGTGGCCGACTCTTGATTTCTGCTCAGGTCATGGCCTCAGGGTTGAGGGATGGAGCCTGCCTCTGGCTCCACACTCTGGAGGAAGTCTCCTTGAGAGTCTCCCCCTCTCCCTCTCTCCTGCCTCTGCTGGGGCACTCTTGTTCTCTCCCCCCCCCCACCCCTAATAAATAAATCTTTAAAAAATAAAAAAGAATATTTGTAAATTTTGTCAGAATCAAATCTAGATCAAATCCAGTGGGGTCTGCATGCCAGAATGAAGAGCCTGGACATTTCTCAAAGTTTTTTCCAGTTAAATACTCTCAAAATTGGCAATGTAACAGTTTCTCTGTGGGGAATTAGATATCTAAATTTAAAATATTTACACTATTTTAAAAGATATTTTCTTTTTACAAAAGCTTTAGAGTACTCTTTTATTACTGACCAATCTTATATGAAGATGAAGTGATTCTGTACTATTTGATCTTTCTCTGTTATCCCTTTAGTTTTTCAAAAACGAGTTCCTCTGTTGGAAGAAGCCCTCAAGCAAATTCAGGAATCCAATTTAAAATCAGAAGTAAACCTCCTCCCTTCCTACAGACCAACAATAAATTGGAGGTAAGTATTTATTATTACAATGTATTTGTAGGCCTTTTCATCAGTTACTTCTCACCTTTGTTGTAGAGTTTACTATTTTATTTTCATAGATTAATTTGAGGTAGAGGAGAATATAAATTTCCCAAGAATAAGGCAAAATTCTAATTCATCTTTGGTATTACAGTGCTACCTATATTCAATAATTTTTTATGGAAGCTATCACTAAAACGGTTTTGAAATACTGATGTTCATTATTTATCTTTACTGAGAGGAAAAAATGTGTTGAATTGTAGTAATATAAGTTTAGATAAAAGGAGTAATTTATGGTAGAAATGGGTTTTTCCTCATGGAAAAATCTTTCTTGGATGTCTTGAAAAAGCTAATGTCTCCTGGCTCCTCTCATCAAGGAGCAATAGGATTGATCAACCAGAGTACCCTGGACCATCTTATATCTTCCATTTATTTATTATAAATGTTTATTTAAGCTCCAACATGCATAGCACTAGATCAGGCATTGTAAAGGAAATGTGGGGAGTATAACCCTATAAAATATAATTCCTAGTATACAATCTAAGAAAGAAGCAAAAGTGCTTCAAACAGTATAGAAGAGTACTGGGGCGCCTGGGTGGCTCAGTGGGTTAAGCCTCTGCCTTCAGCTCAGGTCATGATCTCAGGGTCCTGGGATCTAGCCCTGCATGGGGCTTTCTGCTCAGTGGGGAGCCTGCTTCCCCCCCTTCTCTCTGTCTGCCTCTCTGCCTGCTTGTGATCTCTGTCTGTCAAATAAATAAATAAATAAATAAATAAAGTATAGAAGAGTACCAAATGAGTAATGATAATACTATATAACACTTATTTATATAAAGACATTTGCAGTTCAGACATTATGTTAATATTTTACCTGTACATAATGTTATTTACTAAAGTACTTCCATTTTTAGACTTTATGTGGCCAATAGTTCCCTTGATCAGAGCTAAGAACAATTAAATTCATTTTCTCAGTCTTCATTATACTTTATTATAGTTCAGGAAGGACCTCATGGAATAGAAGATTCTTCAACAAAGCATTGAAGAAGAAGGAAGATAGGAATTGGTTATGAAGCAGGTGGGCCCTCGGACTCCAGACAGAGGGATGAGCATGTGTAAGGGCCACGAGGACGGAAGGAATGGTGTGTTCTAGGGGTAGGAGGAGATTGGAGAGTAAAAGCATCTGTATGCTAAGGAATATAAACTTTTCTTGAGAAGTTGGTGAAAGATCTTAAGTAGATCAGCTTTTCTTTTTTAATATGTCATTCCACTCTACTGCAAACAAATGTGAATAATGGATTGAAAGGGGACAAAACAGGAGGCTATTTCAATATACATCATTGAAATTATGTGAGCTCAGAACTCTAAAGAAAGAGGTGGGCTTCCAGTCACGGAACACCACACAGTGGATGGGACACAGCCACAAGGGTATGTACTGTGACGACAGATCTAGGACAGAGCACCGAGAACAGCCACATTTAAGGAAGCTGAAGACAGAGGCCTCCAGATAGGAGCAGAAGGGTTGATGCAGGACTAGGAGAGGGTTGTATCACAGAAACTGAGAAAGGGTAGATTTTCTTGGAACAAAAGCAGTTTATAGAGATCAGATGGCTTCTAGGAAGTCAGTAACACAGTTGTTATCCTGCCCTGAAACAGGTGGCACATTTGAAAGGGGTCATGGGAGAGGGTTGATGAAGGCACTGGAAAGCCAGAACAAGTGGGAGGAGTCCCCCAAGAACTGACCACCACAGAATCAGTATGACCCCCACAGAGCTGACCCGGAGATGTGTGTACCCGCAGAAGAGCGCTGCCAGACAGATCCTTGTGTCCTCGGTGGAGGAGCCCAGCACCGTGGAAGCTAGAAGACTAATGATCAAAAACGTCTTTCTCCTGTCACCCTGGCTCTTTCTAGTGCCTTCCATTGGCCAAACCGAGCCATAAACCAAAAGACAAAGGATCATTTCTTCTCTGCCAAGCAGAGACAAGTGGAGAAGCATGGAAAGTGAATCTGGAAAAGAGAAGGTATCCAGTGCAGACACAGTGTGTCCCCTCTGTTGCACAGGAAGCAGTCAGCCTGGGACTTCTGTCAGAGTAGTGTCAGGGAGGGGATGAGGACAGAAAAGAGAGTGCCATGGGTGGAAAAGAAACGGAGAGTGAGAAAGTAAAGGTAAAAATCTGTCTATGAAAGGAAAAGAGTGATAGAACAATAGCCTGAAAGGATGACATCAAACTGATGAGTCCCAGAACTGAGGCCAGAAAGATAGAGGAGGAAATCATGTTGAGTGTCTTACATTCCTCTTTTGAGCGTGACAGTGATCGGCATGGTTGACCCTGTGAGTGAGATGCAGGACAGGTCTGCAGCTGCGTTATAATACACATGTAATACATGCAAGGAGGTCTATTACAGAAATATTAACAAAGCGATCAAGTATGAAATGTAAAGTTGGGAGGAAGCTTGAAGGATGAGTACCAGGTGTCTAATGAGGGGGCATAGGTTGGATTGAGCACCTCCAGGCCTGAAGTGTGGTGAAAGACACGACCCCTAAGGACACAGAGCTTGTCCGGAGTGACAAGACTGTAGGGTATGTTGCTAGGAGGAGGAGATAATCTAGAAATGTAGATTGAGATGGAATGTGAAAAGTTTTTGTGGCTAGCTGGGAAGTTTGAAGTTTGTTCTATAACTAGTAGAGAAGCAGTGAAGGTTTTTAATCAGGGACTGATTTTTTTAAAAAACTTATTTGAGAGAGAGAGAGTGAGCAGGAGAGGAGTGTGGGGGAGGAGCAGAGGG
>ML110318.1:23537-34638 GCA_003697995.1 Taxidea taxus jeffersonii | reverse complement strand
GCTCCAGAGTACTCCGCAGGGAAGGCAAGATGACAGACATTGAGCCGGGAGTTCAGAGTACTAAAATTCCAAATCACTTTGTATAAAAGCATTGCGCATTGTCGTGTACGGGTTTTCCCTACTCACAGGCTTCTCTTTCTATAAGTTGTTAGCCTTCATGTTGTCAGATTTTTTTTTTAAGATTTTATTTATTTATTTGACAGACAGAGATCACAAGTAGGCAGAGAGGGGGAAGCAGGCTCCCCGCTGAGCAGAGAGCCCGATGTGGGGCTCGATCCCAGGACCCTGAGATCATGACCTGAGCCAAAGGCAGAGGCTTAACCCACTGAGCCACCCAGGTGTTTCAATTTAAAAAAAGGCTCTGTGGTGCTAGGAATGGACACTCGACACTGTACAGTTCCTTAAAGTCTTAGAAGAGATGAGGTGTCAGAACAGCTCTGTTTCCCTGGAGCACAGAAACGTACAGTTAGCATTATCCAAATCTATGCTGGGGCCACTGAATAACATACCTCATTTTGTTTTCCGAGAGATGACCTCCATTCTAAATTAGAGTACGTAGTTTTCACTTATTATTGTAATGCGCTATTTTAACTCTGAGAATCTACACCTATCTGTATGCATACACACGCACATGAATGTTATATATTTGGAAAACAACAAATGCATAGAATTTACATAGAGAGAACACTATGACTGATATGTTTATTAAAACATTGAATTTCTCTCCACAGATAACTAACAGTGTTCAATAACATGTATGAAAATGCTTTGTAAATTATAAAATGCTATATAAATATGAAACATTAGAATATTAAGGATCAGGTGTTAGGTTAATAGAAATACATTTATTATTTATTGAAAATATGATTAAGGTATAATATTGATAAGCTATTATCACATTAAAAATCCACTATATGTGGAATATAAACCTAAAATGTGTTAAGGAATAAAGTAATGGCAGGAAACAGAGAGCATCCAAAGTAGTCGATTCTGTCCGTACTCTTAAACAATTGTTCCAATATAGAAAATACTAGTGGCAGATAAACATAATTTGTCAGTAATATGATCATCTAAAGGCAAAAAATGGTATGAAAAACTAGAAGGCATTTAATGCTAAAGCCTCAAGAGCAATCAGAGAATATATCCATACGAAGATAGAACCTGCCTCAGGAAATAATGAGATGTAAGAATGTTAATAAAGAACTAACATTAAAAATACAAGTAATCAGCCTTCTGTCACAGCCATATCCTTATCACGTTTGTGTAATGTACTTCACCCTTCTGATAAATGCAAGGGAAAAGAAGCTGTATTTTCCCCCATATGAAGTTTTTATACTTTAAAATGATGTCAGATATCTATCTCCAATATCCATGTATGTGTGGCAACACAGCTGATCCTGAGCCACATGCAACCCTGAGAGATCTTGCCAGAGCTGAGCAGTGATCTATTTGACCTCTGATTTTCCTTTGTACCAGTAATTTAAACCAGATTTTCTAGCCCACTTTCATTACCTATATGACTACCAGACTTCTAAAAAGGTGAAAATGCTCTTGAGAGGAGTCAGAAAAAGGGAGCGTGAATAAACAGCACGTGTGAGAGGACACTGGTTGACCAGAAGAACACATGCATGGACCCTCAGGACAAAAATATACTAGGTGGCAGAAGCCTAGAGCCAGCCTAAAAAGCGTCAACAACAAAAGAACATCTTAATAAGGCTTTCTCTCTACCTGCCTGTCCAAATGCTTCTTGACCTGTGCAGATCCATTCCTGCCTGTCCGGCTGTCTCCACACCTTATCCCTACTTAACTGATCAGCTCTGTCCTCCACGGGCCCCATTGCTATCTCACCATTCCCAGATTCTTCCTAGCTGCCCAACTGTCTCTGCCCCCCACCAGCCCCAAACCTTGCCTATCCGTCCATCTGTCCCCTCTGCTCTCCCAAAGACCTCTTTACCGGCCTCAGTACTGTCCTACCCAGTCCAGTATCTTCCTCACCCTCCAGCCCCAGTGACCCCCAGCTTCTCTAGCAGTTTCCCACATCTACCAGCCCCACTTCCTTCTGGCCCCCCTGACCACCTACCCCACCCACCCCGAAGTTCCACAATTACCCCTCATCCTGACTCACAGAGCAAGTTATTTTACAAAACCTTCAGATCCAAACATTTCCCTCCACAGCGATCTATTCCAGCCACTCTAATGCCTGCCCTCATCCGTCGTTCCCTTCCAGCTCGACTGGCTGTTTCCCCAACCCCTTTGGAAACACTCCCTGTTCTGAAGCCTTCCTGTTTATCCGCTCATCCACCTCCTCAACCAGTCCCCACTCTTTCTGAACATCCCGCCACCTTAGATCCTCTTTGGTCCGTCCAGCGGTCTGTCCCACAACCCCCCCCAGTGTCAGATCTGCCGCAGGCCTTTGTAGACCATCGTCTGGCCTCAGTTCATGGCCACCCACCTCCCTGTCGCTCCCCATACTCCTCCTTGCCTTCATCTCCTTCCGCTTCCACACCGTCTTCGTCCCCTGTGCAGTCCTCTTCCTCCAGCCTTTCCTCTTCTTTACCCTCCTCTCCTGCCTCTCCATCCTTACCTCCTCCATCTGACTGTCTGTTTTCTTCTCCTCTACATTCGGCTCCCTCTCCAGTCTATCCTGTGTCCTCCTCCTTTCCCCCCACGCTTTATTCTCCCTCTCTTCTGGCTTCCCCATCTTCTTTTATTCCTGGTCATCCCCTCAACCCTCCTCACTGGGGGAAGAAAGTAGAGAAGAGAAGAGAAGCAAATGGAGTAGAGAAGAAAGAAATAGAGAAGAAAAAGTTGAGAGACGTCAACTTTAAAGGTAAATAAATTGGGTTTAGTAGATATTTTGTAGATCTAGCAATATTTTGTTTGGGAAAGGTGACTGAAGGGGAAGGACTCTGTGAGAGTAGGAAAACCTAAAAGGCAGAGAGAGAAACATACTCTCAGCGTTCAGGAACTTGTGTTAAATACCTTCTTGCTCTCCATGACCTCCCTGCAGTCACAAAAAAGATAGGCCGGAATCTAGTAACCATTGACCTTGACCATTACAGTTTGTCCAAATAAAGATATACATGTGTATTGGAGATAGGTATATGTTACATGTGGCTATGTATCCTCCAAACATTTATCCTCATCAAAACAGGAGTCATTGAAGTGAGCTGGGACTGAATGCTCTTGGGAATCCCGTGCTGGGGGCAGTGCATCAGGAGTCAGCTGTTTGATACACTTCCTTCCCACCCCCCAAAACAGTGCTCCTCTGCTCTTTGCTTCTCACTCTGTACCTGAGCTGAAATAGAACTTGCTAGACCTTTCCAGAAGACGTAGAATTCTAATAGAAGGTGGTGTCAGCCTGCTCTAAAGATACCCCTTGTGTGGCCTGAAAACCAGCTTGTCTTTGTGATACAGCTGAAAACAAGTGTGTATATCCTCCTCCGTCAAGGAAGATCCAGGCTTCCAAAACTAGTAAAGTAGGATGGAAATTCCTGCCTGCCCCAGACAGTTTTCATATTTTCTCTCTGCTTGACTCTTCAACCAACTTTAGGTTACGGGAATACCTAGCAGCGATAACATCAGCTCAGAACTAAGGGTAGTACAGCACATTTTTATCCAGGTAGGATACAGAACTAAGGAACGATTCTACATACCTACAGGAATTCCTTCTGCATCTGGCCCAAACAGTAAGAGAAATAGGACTTCGTAATCAAAGCCATGAATAATTGGGTATTCTTACATGAAGGTAGAGTGCTTTATTGGCACTTATAACCCCACAACCATTTTTATTCTACTAGTGACTGCCTTAAATTCCCTTTCCAATATCCTTAGATGTGATTATCTGAACACAGACCCCCCCCCACACACCCATACAACATAACTGTGTCATTTGTATAGATAGGGAGAGGTTAACTTTATTTAAATGTACTAAATATTTTTTATGTATGGTTCACAGAGCTATAGATAATGCCTTGCCTTCATCATTGTCAAAAAATGATCACAAGCATCAGAAACATCTCTTATCCAAAATCAATTGTGGTAAAGAAATGAAGGAAAACAACAGGGCAAACTTGGCTACTAACAAAGATGCGTTCCAGCTTAAACTGGAAGAAACTCAGAAACTTCTAGAAGATCAGCATCTAAGCAGTTTGCAAGTATGAAACTATAAATATGTTAATATTTTAGTATCTAGTAATAAATCTGTCCCATCTCTGCAGTGATTTACACTAAAGAAAAGTATGCCATTAACCAAGGATAGAATGTGAATGAGTCAGCACAAATTCATCATAGATACTAGAGAAATAATTGTTTAGATTTCTCTACATTTTTGTTCCTTTTTCACTCTGCTTTCTCTATTCTTTTTCCATCTCTCATATTTGGAAAAATATGCTCTATGAATGTTATTTTCTGATGAAACATGAAAGCTATTTAAAACTACAATGTAATATAAGTATCATTGTTAGAGACTGGATTATAAAAAGCATCCTGAAAATTATAATACATGTAGACATTAGGTTCTTAATGAAAATATATCACAATTAGCTAGAAATGGCATTTCTGTTCTATCTCTGGCCATGCCTTCACTTGGGTTTTTCCCCCATAAAGTTTGGATTCACCTAATTTTCCTGAAATGTTCATGTACTTTATTTTTCATGAGTAATTACACACATTTATGAAATTCTTAGTAGTCTGATATCAAGATTAAACTCATAACCTTGGCCTGATTGATCCAGTAACTAAATAATAATGACAAGGCTTTAAAAAAAAAAAGGAAAGCAGGAGGCTGCTTCTGGCTATGATGAAATGCCTTCCTGTCATAAACAACAATAATTCTGAATAAAACGTAAAAAACAGCTGTTTTTAGATATTAGGCAATAGACAATATAGGACAGGATCTTGAAAAAAGGAAAACCAGTGAGATAAGCCCTATAATCTCATAGGCTTTCTACCTGGACATATATCCTTTGGCCAAACCTCAGAAGAAAAAATCTACACCCCCTGCAGAGGCACATGAACATTAAATTAAGCTACGCAGCACAGGGAGTGTGGTCAGTCAGTGGTATGGTGCAGGGACAGACACAGTCACACTTGGGGTGAGCAGAGCGTGATGTGTAGGCCTGTCAAGTCCCTGTGTCGCACACCTAAAACTCAGGGAACATTGTGTGTCAGCCGATCTCAAGTCTAAACAATTGAAAAATTGGAAAATTTATCTAGAGGGGAAAAGAAAGATCCATAGCACATGGGTAAACAAAGATAAGACAGACCACACTGAGGTTGGGCCAGAATACAGTGAAGCATTTTTGAAGTTCTGAGATCAGAAAACTCCCGGCCTAGAAGAATTCTATATCCAGCTAGCAATATCCTTCTGGAACAAAGGCAAAATAAGCATCTTCCAACAAACAAGAGCCGACCAGCACCGCACTCCCCCGCACTCACCCAGCATCCGCACTGTAAGAAATGCCCCTGGAGATTTTTCAGGCAGAAGAAAAATGGTATCAGATGAAAACTCAGATCTGTCGTGATAGTGGGTTAATGGTGGTTAGTGGTGGATAGGTGGACATCCGGCCGATGGTTTTGGATTGTTTGATAAGGTGGGTATGGGTGACTAATTTGTCAAAATCCATCAAACTATACATTTTAAATGGGTACATTTGGTAGATAAGTCTACCTCAAGGACATTGATTTTAAAACTGAAACAAAGACAAACTAAAAGTATAAACTAGTACAGTTCACATATCAGTAACTTACAAGCAAAAGTTGAAGCTGATAATGTTTCATTTCTTAATGATGAGACAAAATCTGAGGGGAAAAGTACAGTGAAATCAGAAGTTGCTAAACTTCTTCTCAGGTGCTTTGGGGCATAAGGCCATCACAGACCTGTAACAACAAAAATCTTAGAGCCATGAATATCACACATATACATCTAGAAAGACCCTCAGACCCAGAGTTCTACATCTCATTAGATGTCATCTCAAAGGAAACTTTCAAGGGTTTGCTTGTCATTGTCTATCAAAGCAGCTCAGACTCAGAAACAGGTGTGCACGGAGTGTGCTCTATTTTGTTCTGATGAGGCTCAGTGCCCACCACATTCAAAAGACACCAAAGCACCGAGGATGTGATAAGTAGGTGGTAGATGCTAGTAATGTCAAACTCTCATTGCAAAACTTATTTTGTGATAATATGTCAATAAGCATTAACTATAGAGACTAAAATGTTTTATTCTGGAGTTGATTTACTGGGCTTCTTCATTTATTTAATGGGCTAGAAAAATAAGGTATTTTTGTGTAATATCAGAATATTTAAATTTTCTAAAATTAAAAAAAAGGGGACAGTCATTTCCTTTCTTTTGAGTCCATTTAACTTTTTGACAAGATTTACAATCTGAAATCCTCTTAAATATATTTATTTATATGTGATACTAATTAATGCATTCTAGATATATGTGAGAAATTAGAAATATCTTTAAACACATACCATACTTTGAAGTGATGATGAAATTTTATTAAATACTGGTAAGTTCCATGAAATTTCATTGAAACAATGATGAGAATGTTTATGAAATTCATAGAAATTATCACTGTTCTAAGTCTCAAAAAAGGACTCATTAAAATCAATAATTGTCAATTCTACATCTAATTAGAATTGCCTGGAGTACTTAAAAATACAAATACATGGACCTCATCCAGGTAATAAATCATTAGGACCCAGCATAGTTATTTCTTTTCTTTCTTTTTTTTTTTTTTTGTCAGAGAGAGAGCGAGCACAGGCAGACAGAGAGGCCGGCAGAGGCAGAGGGAGAAGCAGGCTCCCTGCAGAGCAAGGAGCCCGATGTGGGACTCGATCCCAGGACGCTGGGATCATGACCTGAGCCGAAGGCAGCCGCTTAACCAACTGAGCCACCCAGGCGTCCCATATTTCTACAAAGCTCTTCCCGTGATTGTAACCTATAGTCAGAGTCTAAAGATTTTATTTATTTATTTGTCAGAGAGCGAGAGCGAGCACAGGCAGACAGAATTGTAGTCAGAGTCTAGAACCTCACAGTGTGAGCCACGAGATTCCCTGCTCTCAGAAGATGTGGCCCTACCGGCGGGAACCTTACATTGGGGTCACTGAGCTTTCAGAAGCCTCAATCAAGTCCAGTGAAGCTTTCAGGGAAAAAAAATACCCTTTGTAAATAACTATTTTTCACATGGTGTTATAAAACCTTCAAGAAATTCAATACTCCAATGGACTAGCAATAGTAAAATTATTTTCTAAGCTATAACCCTGGCTAGAATAATGAGGTAGTTACTTTAGGCACAGAAATGAGAGCAAACACAATTGTAAGTCTTCTTTGGCTCCCTCTTTTTCCTTCTGAGAACTGCGCCAGGAATACAGGTCATTTAGACACTTACGCTGTTGATAGTCATAGTATTTTATTGTTTTATGCCAAGGGCAGTACGGCTCAGTAACAGTGGTGTACCAAATCATTAATTTTGGTTGCTTAAAAAGTTCTAAGCTATAGAACAATGTCCTTTTTTGTTTCTTCTTTCAGATATTTTGTGATGAAGTTAATCAAATAACAAATTCTGAAACCCTCTCGAGTATAGACAGTCTTGAGGCTGGGGAGCATGAGGAGATATACTTAACCCTTGAGGAGGAGCTCTCCACAGGGAGCCAGGAGAACTCCATTTCTCTCAAACCGGTACATCTGCAGCCTACTAATCTGAGCCGCCTCTGTGAAGGCGGACTGCCATTTTCTAAAACTCAGCATATAAACAACTGGCTCGTAAACGTGAAGGATCCAAAGACTGAGAGTGTCACATCTGTCTCGGATATTTTAAGTAAACCGAATGTTCCGCCTTCTTGTGAATGTGTGAACGGTGAGGAACAAAATCCACCTGCGGACAGAGTGACAACTAGTGCTGAGCATTCAGTAGCCTCTGTGTACAGTACCCCCGGATTCGGAGGGGATGGAAAATGCCAAAAGGTCTCCGAAACGAGCACCGGGAGGACAACCGACCCCTGTTCTGGCACATTCAAAAGGGAGAGACCATTTGTTACTGAGAGCCCAACATTTAAATTCAGCAGAGTCGGGACCACTCCAGATCGCCTAACGCGGGAAACGGCGACGTTTGCAGACCAAGACGGCACTTCTGAGTTAGCAGCAGAGAGCAGAACCACTTCGTTTGTGCCTGTGGCGACCCGCATAGTTCTGCCCTGCAGCGGGCCGTCCGCGAGGCCCTCGCCAGAGAGCAGCCTGCGAAGACCCGTCGACCCAGCGCAGTGTTCCAGCAAGTTGGGAGGCCGGACCGAGGTCAAAGATGACAAGTCACAGGACTTTCACGGCAATAAGGAAGACTCGCCCTTATTACCGGATGGCTTTCACGTTGCCTGTATAGCTCACAGCTCTGATTCAGACGGGGAGAAACACAAAAGAGCCCAAACATCAGCCTCAGTGTGTTCTGTAATCTCTAAGTGTGACTCGGTAGGGCAGCACAGGAAGGGGAAATACAGCACGCATGAGAGGAACGGCGTGAGGTTTCTGAAGAGCATTTTAAAAAAAGAATCTAAGTACGAGCGCAGCTGTTTTAAGGCACTGGTTATAAACCACAGCTTCAAGTTGGGAAGTCAGAGAGCAGCAGCTATCAGAGACAGTATTGAGCTGACGAAAGAGAAAGGTACGGAAACTCCAAAGACGGTTAAAAAGCTGAGGTGGTTTGACGAAACTGGAGATCCAGCGGGAAGTGCGGCGGCCGGCCAGGCGCTGAAGAGCAGGACGGAGCCCGGTCCACAGCGGGGTCCGCCTTTCCGCCCTCAGCCGCGCAGGGGTGCTGCGGGCAGGGGGGCGCGCGCCCTGAGCGCCGCGGGGGCAGCGCAGCGGCGGGAGGACCGAGTCTCAGAGACGGCTGCCGCCCCGGGAGCACCTGCTGCAGCCGCGGTGCCTCTCACCTGTTTCGTGCCTCCTGCCTGCGACGCGACCAAACAAGCCTGGCCGGCCTCCAGGACTGGGGGACGGCCACCCCCGCGACCCCGGGGGGGGTGTAAAGCCGAGACGGCGAGGCCGCGCGGTGCCGGGGCCCGCAGGAGAACTAGGTCGGCGCCCGCTCAGGGCGCGCTGTCCTGTGCGCTGGGAAGGGACGCCGCGCCCCGGCCGCGCTCGGCCGGCAGGGCCCACGGCCTCTGGGCAGCTCAGCGCGCGCCGCCTGTGCCTCCGCCTCTGCCCCGCAGCACGAGCGGCAGGAGCCCGCGGGCGTCTGGCTGCCCTGCAACGCCGCGTGGAGACCCGCAGCTGGTGGCGGCGCCAGGCTGCCTCCGCGCGAGCCCCGTGCTTCCCCCGGAGCGCGGCGGGCTCGGCGCGTGGGGTCGGGAAGGTGGCGGGCTTCCCGCACATGTTCCTTCGGAGCCCGGGCCTGCGACGCTTTCTCCACCGCATCGTTTGAGGCGCCAGACCCGCGCCGAAGCAGCCTGCTCGGGCGGCACCGGGGCGCGTCCTGCCGACGGAGACGCCCGACACCCGCCGCCCCTCAGGGCCGCCCGGGAGGAGTCCGTTCCCCAGCGGAACGCGCGGAGCGACGCCGGCGGCCACAGTGAGCCGACTGCTGGTAAGCGCCGCGCGCGCGCGTGTGTGTGTGTGTGTGTGTGTTTTGTGTGTGTGTGTGTGTGTGTGTGTGTGTGTGTGTGTGTACTGCGCGCGTGCAGCCTTGGAAGTTCTGCGGGGCTTTCCGTGTGCAGCTGCGGCGCCGTGCTCCCCGCGGAGCCCCCACAAACGGGGACCCGGCCGCGCAGAAACATGCCTCCGCACCGTCTGTCCTCGTCTCTGTCGGTGCCTTTCGTTTTCCTGTAAACTCGTGTTCAGCTGCCTAGTTACGCGCTAACGACACGCGGGCCTAGCCCTCGGGTTCCTGCCCGGAGCCCTGGCAGCGCTCTGCTCAGCGCCTGTGCGCGCGGGTTTGCCTGAGCACAAGTGATGAGCTCCCCGTCCACGCCGGTCCCCTTAGTCGCTGGCTGACTCCTCCCCAAGCCCTTGTCCTCTGGGGAGTGAACTAGACGCCCCTGAGTTTTCCTGCCAGGAGGAATCACTTGCCTCTTGAGAAACTATAGGACTTGGGAAAAATACCAGAAAAGGAATTCTTTTCCCAAAGCTATGAGTACATAAATGATGTAAAGAGGAAGTTAGTTTAAAATTTAATATTCAGAGTCTTCTTTAATTAGATTTTCAGGACAAGGGGATTTCATTGTCATTCGTCGCTGTCTGCCCAGGTCCTGGCACTTGGTAGTCACCCACACTTTTCTTAAATTGAGGGCACGGAAATCATATTAGCAGATGGGAAGCTAAATGCAAAGACTCTAAAAATTTACAGTACTTGGGGCATCTGGGTGGCTCAGTGGGTTAAGCCTCTGCCTTCAGCTCAGGTCATGGTCTCAGAGTCCTGGGATCGAGCCCCACATTGGGCTCTCTGCTCAGCAGGGAGCCTGCTTCCCTTCCTCTTTCTCTGCCTGCCTCTCTGCCTACTTGTGATCTCTGTCTGTCAAATAAATAAATAAAATCTTAAAAAAAAATTTACAGTACTTGTCTGCAAAAATTTTTTTTTTCATTTTTAAAAAGATTTTATTTATTTGACAAAGAAAGAGGCAGCGAGAGAGGGAACACAAGCAGTGGGAGTGGAAGAGGGAGAAGCAGGCTTCTTGCTGAGCAGAGAGCGTGATGCAGGACTCTACCCCAGGACCCTGGGATCCTGACCTGAGCCGAAGGCAGACACTAAACGACTGAGCCACCCAGGCGCCCCCCCCTTTTTTTCCCGTTTTTCATCACAGGTGCCCTCCTTCATCCCCATCACCTGTTTCACCCACCCCCACCCACCTCCCCTCTGACGACCCTCAGTGTATTCTTTATAGTTAAGAATCTGTTTCTTAAGTGCTCCACATCACTGGGCATCAGGAAAATACAAATCAAAACCACAATGAGATACCACCTCACACCAGTCAGAATGGCTAAAATGAACAAGTCAGGAAATGACAGATGCTGGCAAGGATGTGGAGAAAGGGGAACCCTCCTACACTGTTGGTGGGAATGCAAGCTGGTGCAACCACTCTGGAAAACAGCATGGAGGTTCCT